>OVAN01002112.1:0-35488 GCA_900406275.1 Anastatica hierochuntica | reverse complement strand
AAAATGGGCTCTATCAGGGCTTGGTTATGACTACAATATCAACCCCGAAACCATAAGAAACGCATCCGTACTGCACTACAATGGGAACATGAAGCCGTGGCTAGAGATGGGGATCACAAATTACAAAAGCTATTGGAGAAAGCATGTGAATAGGGAAGATGGGTTCTTGAGCGATTGTAATGTGAATCCTTGATGAGCGTAAGTTAACTTACAACAAAGGCCAATGTGGCTTTTTTGAAGAGAATATTTAAAGAGTGATGGTTAAGCTACAATCTCATTTTTGGGGGGTAAATAAACAAAACCCGAATTGCATTTGCAGGAGGAGAGCAAAGCAGAAGCTGATACCAAGATTTGATTTTTAGAGAACTTGATGATGAAGATGATTCAATATGATTTTTAAAAAAGAAAGGATGCAAAAAGAAACTTGTTGATGTTGTATATGATTTTTTTTTGGCACAAGAGTGTTGTGACATTCTTTTCCTCGAAGTTATTTTCCATATGTGGTTGTCGTGGGTTAGATTCTTTGTGTTGTTAGTTTTGAACATGATGCAGTAACTATTAGTATGATTTTGGAATCTAGATGTGGTTAGACATGCTATACTAATTACAGAACCGAAAAAATTGACAAAAAATTGAATGAAACTCTAACCAAATTTCTAAAGTACAATATAACTTCTATAAATTATGGCCTCGATAAACCAATGATTTTTCGGTACGGAATTGAGTTTTTGATCAGAATTAATCTCTCGATAAATTAATAACTCTTTAAAATTATAAAATATTCTCGTTTCAACCGTATTAATTTAGAGAGGTTTAACTGTATCTGAATAAATATTATTTTAATATATCCTAAAATTCTTTATCCGAAAATATCTACTAATATCTTAAAATACTAGAAAATATATCGAGACCATATAATTTACGATTATTATGTAGTCCAAATTTCAAATAACCATATCAAACCGAAAAGAACATAACCAGTCCAAACCAAAATTTAATCGGTTGCTAAATGGTTACAAAATTTTCATATATAGAGCCTGATTGGTAAGGATTGTGGTTGTTTGTTTTTGCTATAAACTTTTAAGACTTTTGGTTGTAAAGATTTTGGATTGTAAAAAATGTAACTGTTAATTATTTCTTTATTTTTAACATTAAAAGTTTGATTATTAACCAAAGTTGTATTATAATTTTATTTCATTTATATTTTTACATGTGAACTATGTCAAGTTTGTAACAAGCAGTATAAACATAAATAAATTAATAGATAAGTATTCATAATAAATGATTTGTTAATTTTAGTCAACAAAACTTTAATTATTTTCTAAATATTAGATAATTCTTAGATTTTAGTTTAAATTTTGTAAACCAACTAATAAGTTCATTTTACTTTATACCAATTTTACATATTTTTGAGTTTTTTTAATGATTTTATGTTTTTTTAACTTGATAACATAATTCGTTTTATATTAATCATATGGTTTATTTAATAGGATTCATTGAACTAAAATTTAGGAAATATAGGTAAAGTCCTACAACAATTTTAAAAGTCCTACAAATGAGACTGTAAAATTATTTACGTTAAATGAATTAAAACAAAAATGTCGGATGTTTTGACCGTGGAGAGAAAAAAAGAGTTGAAAGTTTGATTGGCTACAAAAAAAAGTCTCTACAGTCTCAATCTAGTCAGACCCCTAAACTATCTAAAATCAGAAAAATATGTTTGAACCAACCCAACAACCAAAAGCCAAGACTACATGTGGTAATTTAATGTCTTCATATTTTTTTTCTTTTACAAAATAAAATATTTCCTAAATATCGTCACTAATTGGGTTGCTAATTAGCAACAGTTTTTATTGAACTTTATTTTATTTCTTTAAAGAAAAATCAGAAGAAAACAAAAAATAAGACAGCCAATGACACCGGCCAAAAAGACAAACATTGACAGTGAAGCAACAAAAATATCTGTGTGGTTGCTAACTTTTGAGTGTTCACTTAAAACTTTTCCATTTTTTGACCCAAACTTTTTGGCCACTTAGCAAATTCCATCACCAAACAAATACTCCAAAAGATACATTTCCAAGCTTTAAAGAGACAAAGCCAAGGATGCATGCATGTGGCATGCTCCGAGACTTGTGTGTCACACTGTTAGTCTGTTTACTCGTTATATCAAGGGCTCATAGGTAAAAGACTTGACTGTATATTTTATTGTAGATTTTTAAGACTTTGACTATACAAATTTTTGATTGTAAAAATGGGACTGTTAATTATCTATTTATTTTAGCATTAAAAGTTTGATTGTTAGCAAAAATTGTATTATAATTGTTATTTCTTATATATATGTTTTTAAATGTGAATTATGTCAAATTTATAACAAGCAGTATAAACATAACCAAATTAATAGATAAATATTCATAATAAATAATTCTTTAATTTTGGTCAACAAAATTTTAATTCTTTTCCAAATATTAGATAATTCCTAGATTTAGTTTGAAGTTTTTAAAACAAAACTAATCCAGTATATATACGTTCATTTTGATTTTCTTTTACCAATTTTATATACTTTTGAGTTTTTAATTATTTTATGTTTTTTCTTTTTTAACTTGATAACATAATTCATTTTATATTAATCATAGGTAAATTTGTCCAATAATCATAAATGATGGAATAATTAAGAACACAGCATATACTTCACAATAATATAAAGCTAGTAATTTTTTGTCTCAGGTGAAGACCACTCCCTCCCGAGAGTGATTTGTGTGATTTTTTTTCATCCATTACTCCATTAACTCAGGTCCGATGTAAAGGCATCCATTACTCCATTTTTTATTTTAAAATAAAAGGATTCCAAAATGAAATTTGTTTTGCTCACTACAAAATGGTCCAGTCAATAAAAATATTTAAATACGGAGTAGACTCATCATCACGGTAGATATTTCTTCCGAGTGGCTCTGAGCCCGAGGCCAAACGCTTCTACCATTTTTGGGCGAGATCTAACTAACCACTTGCTTAAATTACTATTTTTGAGGATTTTGAATTAATTTAAAATAATACCTTTTGATTTTATGATAAGGTGTTTAAATTTAATGTTTGCCTTTAGAAGTCTAGCAAAACTATAAAGGATAATTAGGCCTAATATACATAACTTATCCATAATTAAAAAACTAGTCGTCAATAAAAAAATCTCTACATTTCTTTTGTGTTTTTGACAATTTTGTCCCTCTGATCGACATAGATCGTCTGCAACAAATAGTTTGTCTATTTGTTGCATAGCATAAATTTTTCTCTTTTCAAAAAATTTCATGTGATGCTTTTAACATTATCAAATAAAGTCGCGAATCCCAATTACGTTTTTCCCTTCGATGTTTGGTTGTTTGTGAAATTCATAGACACGCGAAAATAGACTGTGTAAGTATACGTTATGTAAAAAATAGACCGTCTAATAATTCGTTATAATAATTTTCGTCTATTTTTAAAATATATATCCGTTTCAAAAAATTCAAAATATGTTAAATAAAAAGAAAAAATCTAATTTTTTCGTGTATTTACAATTTCATTTCGATATATATATATAAATCTATAGAGTCATTTAAAGTTTTGAAGGGTAAAAAGACAAGAATGACAAATTACAATTAAAATTTAGAAATTCCACAAAGTTACCCAACTTTTTTTTTTTCGCCCAACTATAAATGATGAATATAGAAATTTGACATTTTGTTGAGATCGATCTAAGTATTCCTCAATCTTTTCTTTTTGTAGATGTCATTTTGAGTTTGTTACAAATCAAAATAGAGGATTTTGAAAGCAGAATAAAATAGCTTACAAAACTGATACATATATAGACAACTAATTAAACCAAGACCATAACCTTTTTGTCCAAAGCATGACATGAGATAAATGTCTAGTTCTTGAAGATATCTACAAATCTTATTACTCATTCACATACAACTTCATCTAATGATGCCTTGACGTACGAGGTACAATGCAAAGATGATCAAATAAAACTTAGGTTGTATTACATCTTTTTTTTTTTTTTTTCGCCGGAACCCCATTTATTAAGCAAGCGGTGTGAGATTCTCCGCTAGGGAGAAACCCAAAAGATCCGCCGGTCTTACAAGGGTAAGAGTTACAGAACGTGCTACCGGAATACAAGTAAAACGATAAACACGAGAATCAACAACTAAAACAGTCAAGAAACACGGGGATAAATAGATAAAAACTCCAACGGAAATGCAGGAATATAGTAGAAATCTCCTCGCCATCCAATAAGCACACCAAAGCCACGTTTGAGACACGAAGGTCCTTGTGGTTATGAAATTATCTGCTTGCACCGAAAGTCCCTGAAAAGGGTGGTCACGAACAGGACGAGAGCGGACTCTCGCGGCCCAACATCCTTAAACATCTAGTTTCTTGCCAGGTATAGCCCAACACAAACCGAGTTCAAGAATGAGGGAAAAAGTCTCCAAAAGACGAGATGACTGGAAAGAGAACATTCTTCTAATTATCTTGACAACTCCAGAGATTTGACAATTTAGCCAAAATAGGTTCTTGACTTTATTATTCGCGGAAAGATTGGACGGGTTGACATTCTCGAACCGACTGTGGCATCTGTGGCATCTGTGGCCGATGGGATAGCACTTATCAGCTCTGCAAATAGACTCACCGAGAAGTGTAACAAGAGAATAGTAGCATTTATGGTCGATAAGAGAAATGTAGAATTGGCCTGAAGGAAAGCTAAAGTTGATGCGGTAGCCAATTACCCCGAAATGGTTCTCAGTGGGGAACTGGCATCTATAGCCAAAGGTGATCCAACCACCAGAACTAATAGTAATAGTAAAGGTTCGGGATAAGATTTTCCTAACCTCTCCTCGGCATTTAAAGGCCGGATCTTCAAAGTCTCTTGTGATCTTCTCCACAAATTCAAAAGATGCTGGTAGATACAAGACGTCGAACCGGATAGTACGACCAAACCAGACTTGTAAAATTTGTGAAAGTGACCATAAGAAGTTTCGTTGCTTTTCGAAATCGATATTCTCTAGCCAAAGAAAAATGATGTCAAACTCATGAAATCTAAAAATTAGACATGAGTAAAGTAATGGATTATATGGGTCTAAATCCCACTTCTCCATTAAGGAGGAATTGAAAATCAACATGTACAGCCCAACCGACGAACATTTATGAGTTGGGCCTAATAACTTTTTTGAGCCCACGCTAACTGAGGTTGAAACTGGTTTAATATGCTCAATTAAATCCATTATTTTAACTCCATATTTTAGGGCTAATATGGAGTAGAAATTGAGGTCCAAATGAGACTCATTTTCATCAATCCAAAAGCTTGGTCCAATAACAGCAAAGCCCATATCTGGCCCAACAGGTGAAACCCTAGCTACCGTCACAGAGACTTGCAGTTGGAGGCGTCCACGGTGAGATGGCTGAGACTGATCGGGCGGCGCTAAGGGTAGTTTACCGGAAGCACCAGTCCCGGCATTGTTTACAGAGCCGCCGCCGTTGGTGATGGTGGCCAGAGCACGTCGTAGGGTATCTTCAAAGGACAAGTTCCTCGCCATAGTGACGGATAGAGGTTTATGACGCATCAGAAGGGATGGGCACATAACCCTCATATGAGCAGAAGAGAGGCTCATCGCCATGGTGGCGGACACATATTGGCGACGCACCAGAGGAGTTAAGAACCCTAGTAAACGTCGGCGGTGAGATGAGCACATATCCATCATATGAGTAAAAGGAAATTTCATCGCCATAGTGGCGGATATAGCTTGACGCCGCAGCAGTGGGAATGAAACCCATGACACCAGAGGAGGCTTCAGGACCGTCGACCAATTGTTACCTCCGGATACTTCAACTGGTCTGAATCCTCGAGAGGGAATCTTAGATCTGGCGGACAATGTAACGGGCCAAGCCGACAGGAGTAGATCTTGAGATGAGGATCGGTAGTGAACTATGCACATCGTCGTATCCAAACAGGGTCCAAAAACGGAGCTTCGGGTCCACCGCGGTTGGGGTTCGGACCTGGGAAGTCTCCGGTGGATGGTGACACATGTAGATCCATCCTTTGCCTGCGGAGTAACACCAGGGAGAGCATCCGCCGAGAAATGAAGCAAACTCCCCCTCCGCCGTCGCACGACACTCGTCGGAAAGGCCTCAGATCCGAAAAGTATGAGGCAAAAACCAGAGCAATTGAAGGAGATAAGCAACTGAAGGAGGGAGATTAAAAGGAAAAGAAAAGAGGAGAAAGGAGGAGCTCTGGCGACGTCGGCGGGAGCCAACGCCGCCGGTGGCGGCGCGAAACAATTTTCCTTCAGTCTCGGTTTGACCTAGTTTTCTCTCTCTGTCTCTTACGGTCCCTATAGGTTGTATTACATCTCTACGTTGATAAAGAGAGAAGGAACATATTCTTCTTCTTCTGCTTCTAAGTGCACAACGTAATTTTCAATACATTCATTATCATTTGTGAAAGTGGTACGCGTCTTAGTTTGTTCTCAAAGGTCATAATCACTTTTTGTACATCATGACGAAGAAACCGCTAATTTTTTTTTTAATTATCAAAGATGTCAACGTAAGTGGAACACACATTAGTTTAACAAATGGACGTGGAAAAATATCACAAGAAAAATATTATTATAATTTCTTCTTTCAAAATAAAATTAGTGGAATTTTCTTTGGGATAGATTTTTTTATTTTCATTTCCCACCGCTAATTGCTTCTAAGCCACACACACATTCTTATGCTAAATTATTTATAATGATGATGTATGTAATTTAGTGGCCCTCCTTTCTCATCATATCATATTAAAACCAAAGATTGGTTCAAAACTCCATTATTTTATCTCGTTATTGTATCAAATGATTTTTATTATTTAATTTTATATTTGAAAAACTTAGCTTTCAACTCCCTTATCTTCCACTAGATTTATCTTTTCATCGACTCAATGTCTATGGTAAACCAACGTAACTAACCATTCAAAGGTTGATGATGGTCTTTATTAAAAAATATTATCTGATATCTAAAAATTTAATTGGACTAATAGGTAGAACTCATAACCAGAATTGGAAATGGACAGTGATCTTCAAAATTTTGGGATTAATACAAGTGCTGATTATAAAGGACTATAGAACATAGACTACTTTTTGAAGCAGTTTTGGAGAATAATGCGAAAATAATACTACAGAAATAATCATACAAGAATATATTAAAATAGAGACTCCCATTTTCCATTATAGAAAGATGAGCTGGAAATGACAATGGATTATGTCCGTAGGTTTTTGTTTGCTATAGATTCTTTTTACTTTTCTTTTCTAGTTAGGCGGCAATAATATTCTCAATTTAAAAATTTAAAACAAAATCGAAAGGTAAAAAAAGAGAGAGAACGATGAGAGATATATTTAAAATATATATGAAATAAAAAAATATTTATAACTAGAAGGTTCATGGCTTGTGGACCTCTAAGACCATCTCTAACAATAGAGATGATAAAGAGATCTAAATTTAGATACAACTCTAAATTTTTTTTGGATATGATTCCAAAAGAGGAGAGAAACACACACAATTTTTTGGATATGGTTTAAAAAGTCTATAAATTTAGATACAACTCTTACTTTTTTGAATATTTTTTTATTATATTAATAAGATAGATACCCACTTAGATACTATCTCTATTGGAGATGCTCTAATTCCCTACGACGGAATCAAATCAGGTAAGATACTCGTCTTCGGTGAACCAGTCCCTCTTAACGCAGCTCGAATCCATTCGTTTCACTTTAAATAAAATTTTAGAAAATATTTTCGTTTTAGTATAAGTGATGTTTTTAAATTTTGATGCAAAGATTTTTAGTTATTTGATTATTTTGACATTTATATCTGCAGCATGCTTTCTTTGGTTGAATTAGTTTCAGTTGGAAATGTTTTATGTAAAATAAATAAATTCTGTAAAAATTTGTAGATTTTTAATATGTGTATAACAACTTTAGACATCACTTAAATTGAAACAGACATAATATTGATAAACCGGTAAGATATAAAATGATAGGCAATCTAAGTAGAGAAATGACACAAATTTTTGAAAAATATAAATGAATAACCATAAATTGATCATTAATTAAATTTATATCCTCCCAAAAATAGATTTTACTCTTTTATCCATACAATTTTTGTTATTTTTTGGTTGTTGACTAAAAGAGAGGTTCTTTTTTTTAAAAAAACCTTCATTATTATTTTTTTTTACTCCTAGCAATTTAATTAATCTTTTTACCATGGTTATCGGCTTAAGTCGCCCTCCCTTTTTTTTTCTTGAACAATGTTCTCTAAATATATTTACAAAAAAATGTTCTCTAAATATTTTTTTGAAAGAAATCAATGTTCCTTCAGTTTACTAGGGTTTTTAAAAAAATGTTACAATTGCCGACGATATTATCATAATCGTATTATTTTTGTAAATTCGTGTTATATTAAACATGAGACCATGAGCTATTTTGTAGGGACAATATTGGTCAGGTGAAGAGTTAAACAAAAGCAAGGTTTATCATATATAATATTTTGTTGGAGTTTAGGTGAAACTAAACCGGCATTTCAACATTATTATTAAAAAAAAAACGAATCAAATAATAAATTATATTAATTGACCTAAATTTAAAGACTAGATATCTTAAAATAATAGAGTGAAAAAGATATCTCTCAAGTAGAAAACAAGAAAGATGAGACCATTCTTTATCATTTTGAGAATCTCATTCTCTTTCTTTCTACATTTGTATATATAAACACACAAAGACCTCTTCTCATTAGTCTCACAAGCCAAAATCATTTCATCTTCTTCATCAAGAATCATCAAAATCCCCCCCAAAAAAAGACAGAAACACATACATAGAAACACAAAGAAGATGACAAAAGTTCATCCAAAGTTCCCAAACACATACGAGGAAAGCTTGTCCGATAGTAAAGCAGCCATTGTTTTAACAGTTTGGAAAAAGTCTCTTCTCTTCAACTGCGATGGATTCACAGTTTACAACTCCAATGGAGATCTTGTCTATAGAGTCGACAACTACATGAACTGTTCAAGAAACAACATCGTCCTTATGGATGCTTATGGCTTACCTCTCCTCTCCATTCGTCGAAAGGTACTTATTCTTTTTTCTTGTCATTTAAAACATCTATACAAATGATCAACCATAACGCAAGAACAAAATAACCGAATTCTGATGTAACTAATGTTAAATTTTCATCTTACTTGAACAGAAGTTGAGTCTAGGAGATTGTTGGATGGTATACGAAGGAGAAACAGAGAGAGAACCAATGTTTACGGTGAGAAAGAACGTTAATATAATAAATAACCGGAGGAGTTTGGCGAGTGTTATCGCAAAGAAGACGATATTGTACGAAATAGAAGGATCTTATGGCCAGAGAAGCTGCAAAATATTGGATGAAAGGAGAAATAAGAAGAAAATAGCAGAGATCAAGAGGAAAGAGTCGTTGATGGGAGGAGTTGCCTTTGGAAAAGATGTATTTAACCTTATAGTTGAACCGGAGATGGATCCTCGTGTTGCCATGGCATTAACCATCATCCTTGATCAAATGTTTCGATCTTCTTGATCTCGTTTTCGACTTTTTTCAAGCTGTTAAAATTATTCATGTGTTCCTTTATGTACACACATGAAGAAAGACAAGTTTTCAAATTAGTAACTATTTGTAGAGCTTATGTGATAGATTTTGTGTATATCAACAAACAAGATTGGCCACTTTAAAGGCAAAGTTTTCACTCTTGCTAAAGACATAGAATTTTCAATTGAACAAACAAGCATTTTGTTCCGTAGAAATACAAATCTCACAAAACACTCAGAACATTAGACACTAGTGAGGTGTAGAACTACAGAATGCTAAAATCAGTCACCAAGAAGATGATGATGATGATGACATTAAGTCTGAGCAAACTAACTTCCAAACTTCAAACAGAAGCCTTACAGTAGTACAAGATTGCGATTCGGCAGAATTTATGAGGGAGTGTTTTGATCAGACAGTGAAGCTTCAGAACTGAGACTTGTCAAGGCTGTCGAAGTAAGGATGGTCGAGAGCTGTTTTTGCTGAAATTCTCTCAGCTGGATTGTACTTCAGCATTTTCTGCATTTGTTCAAACAAATTATATCATCAACTATGAAAACCAAAAGACATTTGAGCTACAGAAAGAGACCAAAGTATGCAACTATGTGCTGCTTTTTGATGCATAATCGCGGGTAAGCGTTATACCGTGAGAAGATCAACTCCTTCAGGGGACAGAGATGGAACAGCACGCGATAAGTCTTGCGGCTCCCATTTTGGATAGACGTGCCAGTCACGCAGAGCCATTACACCAGGCCATTGTTGCTCAGTTGGTGTTCCTAGCAATCTCCACATATCAAAACGAACCATGATGTAACGATACAGTCATATTTAGTCGCACGCGCACACAGGCATCAAAATCTATCAATACATGAAAGGGTAAGACCCAAACAAAGAAAGCAAATACCTGAAAATATGAAGCAGTTGCTGAAACTCCGAATCACCAGGGAAAAGAGCTTGCCTCCGAATCATCTCAGCTGCAAGTTTTGTTTTTGTGAATCGTATGAGAAAACATCAAAAACAAAACAAATAGTACAACACACAGAGAAGGTTTCAAAGGGCGAAGAACTGACCAAAGATGCATCCAACAGACCAAATGTCAACACCAGTGGAGTAATGAGTAGAGCCAAGAAGAACTTCAGGAGCTCTATACCAAAGGGTTACAATCTCATGAGTATAAGATTTGAGAGGGACAGTGAAAGCACGACCAAGACCCAAATCAGCAATCTTAAGGATTCCTTTATCCTTATCAAGAAGAAGGTTCTGTGGTTTAAGATCACGGTGAAGCACACCGTGGCTATGACAATGAGCAACGCCTTTACAAAGCTGAAACATTAGCCTCTGTACAAGAGAAGGTTCAAGGGGTCTAGGATTAGTACCCTTCCTATGCGAATCGATGAATTTCTTGAGATCGGTATCGAGATACTCGAAGACGAGATAGAGATTCGATTTGGGGGAATTAGGCGATGGAGAAATCGAGTCTTTTGATTGAAGAACATGTTCGACGCAGAGAAGACGAACGACGTAGATCGATTGAGAAAGCATCTGGAGAAGAGAGATCTCACGAAGAGCAGTGGGTGGTATACCTTCTTCGTCCATCTCGAGTCTCGTCTTCTTAAGGGCAACGAGATTCCCAGTGCTTTTCTCCATAGCCTTGTAGACTTTACCATACGTTCCTTCACCGACCTTCTCTAGCTTCTCGTACTTCTCCATTGTTAGAAAATCGGAAGAAGAAGATTGAAATTGATCGATTCTGCTCTGTCGTGATTTGAGTTTGACACTTATAAACCCTAAGCCCTCTTTTATTTTTCCGATTAGATCTTGTTTTTAGCCGCGAGACTTCCACGTGGCTTCTCGTTTTCCCGCTCCTTTCGACTTTGAATTACTCACACGCTTCGCACGAGTACCGAGTCTCTGACGTTTGTTTTTCTTTATAAGTAATAGGCCCCGTTCGTTTCGCAGTCGCTAATGACAGCGATCAGCGGTAGCGACTAGCGACGAAAACCAGCGATAATGTTTTTTGTTCGTTTAGTAGTCGCTGGCTCAGCGACTGATCATTGCAATAAATCGCTGAATTGTTCCTTTAGTCGTCGCTGGCGACTGATCGCTGCGATAAGTCGTTGGGTCGTTCGTTTTATCATCGCTGGCGACTAGCGATTGATCGCAGCGACTGGTCGCTGGATTGATCGTTTACTCATCGCTACGATTTATAAATTTTATTTTATTTTGCTATAAATACATCATATTTTTGAATTTAAAATTGTAAATTTTAAAACTAAAAATGCAATAATAATAATATCAATAAAATATTTAATTTATAACATTATAAAAATCTCATACAATTTTTCCATACGATACTTAGTTTAAACAAAATGAATCAAAACAAAAAACTAATAAGGTAATCGACGTCCTTGAGCAATCTCATCAGTAATGGTGTCACACACTCCTTCCATAGTTCGATCTCCGGTTGGCTCATATGGAGTATGTCTGCCATTGTCATCATCTTTGTCATCATCACCATTGTCATAAGCTTCGTCGTCATCATCCAAATCACCTTCCTCACCGTCACCCTGAACATCATCGCCATGAGGATCATAGTTTTCTACTTCTTGCCACTGTGCAAAATCATAATCGTCTTGATGTGAATCACGTATGAAGTTGTGTAAAGCCATCGTCGCTACTACAAGTTTAATCCACTTAGTCAAACCATACTTTGGATGCTTACGGTCCAAAATTCTCCATTTTGCTTTCCATACTCCAAATGTCCGTTCGATCACTGTCCGTAAACCTGAGTGTCTCCGGTTAAACAACTCCCGTGCGTTTGTTGGCAGTCCTCCTCTGAAAAACTGATCAAGATGATACCTAACTCTACCAAGATATCCCGTCCTCGTAGGATATCCGGAGTCAACCAAGTAATACTTTCCATTTCGAGGATGTGGAAAATGAGGTTCTTGTCTGGCACAATAAGACAATACCTTAGTGTCGTGCGCTCTGTCTGGTACACCAACATATGCATATATGAACTTCATATCGAAGTTACATATAGCAAGGATATTCATTGTAGGCTCTTGTTTTGTACCTCTAAATGCTTCTGCATTTTCACTCGGAGGACGAACAGGAATATGAGTTCCATCAAGTGCTTCAATGCAGTTTCTGAAAAATGGATAATATTGATCATTATTCCTTAGAGCAGGGTTGACTCTAGTGAATTCACCTTCTTCTGGTTTTAGTGTATCCGCTGCAAACTTGAGAAGAACACTCAAAACATCATCAAGCTTCCTTTTCACTGTATCTAAAGATCGTTGATATCTATCAACAATAACCCTCACAGTTTTATCTTGATCCACCACCTCAAGAAACAGTGCAACACCTTCCTCGACATAGACATTGTTCGTCTCCTGTAGCCCATATCTAGTCACTAACAGTCTACACAATGCTTCAAATGTTCTTTGGTTCATTCGCAAAATATCATGACACTGTTGATCTGAACCATGCATAAGCTGTTGAACATGACGCCATCCTGCACCTCGATCCATTCTGTGGATTAATCTCTCACTACTAAACTCATCAAATTCATCATCACTATCAGCATCATCATCCAACCACATATGTCTAATCATCTGCAACATCATAACAAAAATTTGAAAATCCATAAGATTGGTTTCATAAAAACACAAGAGTCATAAATACAAGAATCATGGAAACAAATCATAAAAAGAAAATTAGAAACTTCACAAGTGATAAACATTTTTTCTGCCTAATAAGATTAATGTTAGGAACAAAAAAGCTAATTCATCAACATATAATCAACCACTGTCAAAAACTAGATTAGGCTTAGGAGTCATAAAACCAAAAGCAACTAAACTAGAGTCATAAACACAAAAACACATAAGCCCTTTTTCCAGTCACATGCTCCAAGTAAATAACATTATCTTCATCACTAGGAAAAGCCATTAAACTCTGTCGGTTTACATCGGCTTTGACATAATCAAGTGCTGCAAAATGGAACAGTGACCACTTTCTCACTCCAGGAAGCTTGTTGATGACCTCAGTTACACCCTTTACACTGCACTCATACTCTCGTGCCATCATCTCTTTCATTATCTTGTTTTTCTCCTCAAGAATTGCATCACGGATACTTGTACTTCGCTTCTTTTTTGATCTTGAACTTCCTGCTTTGTTGTGTGTCTCTGCAGTAGGTACTGCCACATCCTCTGCGCACTCAAAATCATCATTGCTCTCACTCACTCTAGAGTCTATGCTAGTCTCTCCTTGTTGAGCACACCATCCTTCTGCTCCTGTTACAGTGATAGCACCAAATTCCTCTTCAAATAGATCAACATTAAGAATCGGCTTTGTTTTATATTTTTCTAGCTCCGGGCCATTCCTGTAAACAAAAACAATCATCAACCACTGTCAAACACTAGGACCAGAGAAGAATAAAGCATACTAATGAGCGGTTGGTAAGAATTGTGATCGTAAGCTTTAGGATCTGAATGGTGACCGCGGTTTTGAGAGTGCGGGAAAAGCGGATTTGAATTGCGGTGCGGTTAAACTGCGGTACATGCGGAATGCGGGACAAGTGCGATTTTTGCAGAAAAATGGTACGAAATAATGTTTGATTGGTGAAAACAAATTTTGATGCGGAATAAGTGCGTTGATTGATATAAAAAAGAAATAAACGGTAAATAAATAAATAAAATGAAATTTTTTATTTTGTATTATGGAATAAATCATAAATATCATGAATTTAAAATATTTTAGATTAGTGAACGGTTTTTTAGTAATTTTCCTTAAATAACACAATAATCTATATATTTAATATCATGCGAAATCACTTTTATCAAAAAAAGAAAAAAAGAAATGAATATGTTTCAACAATTATTCACATAAATATGTTTTTTTTGTCAACTATTCATACAAATATGTTTAATTTACTTTTCAAATAAATCATATAAACAAAATAAAAAAATTGATCCCGCATCAAGAAGTGTAAATAACACAGCCTTTTCACTCCGTTTCCAAAAACGCACTCTTCAAAAGTAAATTATGCAATGTGCACTACTAATACTATATTATATTATTATTTATTTAGACCGCATAAAAATTGGTGAAAATGCTGATTGGAAACACATAGTGCGGTTTTTAATATCTACACCAAAATCGTCCCGCCCCGCGACCACCAATCATGGCTTTAGACCGTAAAAATATTCGTTGTAAAAATTGTTGTTGTTACTTTATATTTTATAAAAGTGTAATTGATATCAAAAAGTTGTAGAAGTTGTAATTGTAACTTTTATTTTATTTATAAGAATCAAATTTTGTTTTAAATAAGAATTATCTTCGATTTTCGTAATAAGAATATGAAAGAATCAACTAAATTTTGTGTTACAAATTCTGAAATTTCTACTGATTACTTCAAATTATAAAGTATTATAAATTATATTAATATATAGTGAATAATTGATTAATTGTTAGTATAACTCATATTATTATAGTATTTTGATTTTTCTTTTTATCATATAATAAAAGTGAGTAAAATTTTTTATAATATAAAAAGGATTTCAGTAGAAAAATAAAAAATGATAAAATTTAGTCAATCAAAATATTACATTACATATATATAACAAAAATGTTTTAATAACTTTGTGGGAAAATTAAGATTTTTTTCATTTTTGGATTATTTTTAGAAAAGAAAAAATGGTACAACCTTACTTAGGAGACTTAAGAAAATATAGAACTTAATAAAAATTATGAGTGTAAAAATAAAAGAAGAGGTTATTAGCATTATAGAGAAAAAATAGGAGTAAAAAATATGATCGAAAGAAAATTGGTTGTCAAAGCTTTAAATTTATCATACAACCTTGAAAGTCAAAAGCTATTCGGCCTTTAAAGCTTTGAATGGTGACAAAAGTTTGAGCGGTACGGGACAATCTGATTAGGTGGTGCGATTCGATTTAAGAGTGACATGTATGGGAAAAATGCATAATGCAGAACAAGTGTGGATTGTATGAAATAGTGGTACGAGATAATGTTTGAATGATAACATAATAACATGTGGTGCAAGGTAAAATTTCAATAGTTAAGAAATAATAAAATATGTAAAATATTAATTATTTTAATTATTTTGTAAATTGAAATAGTTAATACTTTTACAAAAATGATAATAGTATAGTAATTACATGTTACAATAATAAACATACATGTTTTTATTTACGTGTATTAACAAAAAGAGTATATAAATATTTTTAAACTTTAACAATTTTATGTATTTTCTAAATATATTTAAATGTAGTTATGTTTTTATCCTCTTTAATATAAATATAAAAATGATGAATTTACAAATATTAAAAAAGTGAAAAATAAATAATTCTAAAGAGATAGTTAAACAATTATATTGAACCACACCGTTTTATCAGCTTCTCCATTTACAGTGTCCATGACCATATCACTCTTGCTAGGGGTGGACATTCGGATCCTTTGATCGGTTTCGGTTCGGATCCTTCGGATCTCGGATCTTCAAATCCTTCTATTTAGGATCCGTTTCGGATCCGGTGAATTTTCGGATCGGTTCGGATCGGATCATCTCGGATCCGGATCGGTTTTTGAAATTTTAAACGGATTCGGAACGGATTCGAAACCCGAGAAAATCCTAGAAACCCGAAAAAACCCGAAAAAGTCGAACCGAATTACCCGAAAAGAACCGAAAAACCTGAATTATCCGAAATAAAACCGAAAAATTAATATATTAATATTAAAAATAAATATTTTTCTATAAAATTATAAAAAGTTCGGGTATTTCGTGTACCCGATCGGATCCCGGTTCGGTTTCGGTACCCAAAAAATATTTCTATAGGAACCGTTTGGATATTTAAAGGATTTTAGTTCGGTTCGGTTTCTTACTTTTCGGTTCAAATCCGGCTCGATTCTTCGGATCCGGATAATCGACCCACCCCTAACTCTTGCACTGACTACATAACTTTTTAAAATTTCTTTTCATTGTAGTCGGAAACACAAAAAATAACCAAAACTGAATTGCGACATATTGTCTCTCTCCTCATCCCTCTAGAGACCGTTTCACACATTTAAAACTTAATGTTGTCTAAAGATTGTAGCTCAATTGTTAATATATCGCCATCCGATTTGGATTTCTTATAACAATTTTGTTAACAAAATAGTAAAAAGACAAATATGATGTATTAGCTAGTGTTGAACATTGGCTAACAATAAAAATAATATTTTAAGAGACTATCAAGTTTTTTCTGATAAATGGTATTCTATTGAAAGTTCTAAAAAGTTACGAAGGTAAAGTTACAAAAACCTTAAAGTTCAAAAAAAAGAGAAACCTTCATAAGAAATTAAGAATTTGAATAAGGATAAAAAAGAAAGCAACAAAATAGAGTAGAATCGACACTAGATTATTGAGATCTTCAACCTCGACCCTTTTACCTTTACCTACAAATGTGAACCATTCCATTGTCTTGAACCTTTGAAATGGCTTTAATGGATTATCAGTACGAGACCTTTGTGCAGATTAATCATAAGCTTATGAAGAAGGGAAGATTCCATTGCGAAAGTTTACATAAGAATCACAAGGTTGTCTAGGAGAAGTCTCCAGTGAGATAGAAGTTGTGGAAGGTAGTGGAGATCTCAAAGAGAGAGATATTCCATGGTCGGAGGAGCAGTCACAGGGTATTTCACTATCATGAATTAATTGATAATAAGATAGAGAGTAGAAAGTATTGTTAACCAGGGCATTAGCATTTCCAAGAAAAGCCTTTGAAGTAGGTGCCCAAGAATGTGTTGATGAGTCAACAAATTCAAAGTCATCAATCTCGTTACAAGTTTCTAAGGAGCTAACCATATTTCTTTCTTCGATCTGGCTTGATGGTTGAGAAATGACAACATGGGATTTAACAAGACAATTTTCATGTAAAATATCTTTAAAAAGGGACAAAGTTTTTGTACTTCACTCGTGGAGGTAGTTAATGTAATAGAGGTTGGTAGTTACTTTCATCAAAAATAGGTGTGTTAAGAGCATTTTTTTCCAGCTGTAGCCATAAGCCTTGATTGATGCAGTGAAATCACTTTTTTATGATTCAGAAGAATGCAACCGTGTGGAACAATCGAAATATTTTATGGAGCATCTTTATGTCTAATAAACACCTTTGTAGTAACTGTGAGAGAAATATGACTAACAATGGTTTTCTCAATACATAATAATTGGGAGTAGTAGATACTTCCGGGCATATGGGCAGATCCACCTTATAGAAAGGGGGTTTAAGTAACACCTCATTAATTTTATAAATTAGATATTTAAGACTATAGTAGCTTCTTTTGATGTAGTGAGTTGAGTAACCTTAGCTATCATAAGTTGATTTCGAGTAATGGTTTGGTTACTAATTACGAGAGTCCATAAGCTTATGCGTCCACCATTTCATGCATATTTTTTTCCAAAATACTGCCAGTACATATCATATCATTTTCTATATCGGAATCAACGACGGTTTAATTATCTCATTGTCCAAGATTTATATCCATCATAAAATTATTTAAAGTTATTATCAATGACACAAAATTAGGTAAAATTGAATTAAAGTGGTAACATGATCATAAAGCGAACTGCTAAATTATATGTATTATATTACGGGTTAAATTTTGCTTGGTGTCTTGATATGGAGTCTCGCATTATAGATGTGATATTGCAAAAAAAGTTACAATAGATAATTTTTTTCCAAACTCTTCTATAAAAGACATGCAATTGATGTAAACAAATAAAAATCATGTGAAGTAACTTTTTAACAACAAAAAGACATGCAAACTTTTGAGAAAACATTATGCAACTAGCAAAGGGTGAATTAGAGCAATACTACAAAGTGAGCAACTATTTGAATATGTGGGAATTAAAAAAAACCCAATATAGTAGTGAAGAGGTTTTACGAAAAAGACCTTTTTCGTGAACAAACGATAAAAACAATAAGCGCAACAGTAGTAAAATTTCATTTGAGAGGGATGCAAGAATTTTAACTGATGAGAAATCTTGTACTTCTTCCGTTTCTTAAAAAATGTCATTTTTATGTTTTTATTTTGTTTCATAAAAAGTGTCGTTTTACATTTTCGATACAAATTTATAAGCGAAATTCTGGCTTATCTTATTGTTTTAATGTATTAATTGGAGAGATAAATTTTTTTAAAGTATTAATGAAAGACCGATCAGACTTTTAACAGTTTTCTTAATATGTATGAAAAATTTCAGAATGACACATTTTGCGAAACAGAGAGAGTATTATTGAGCCAATTTTTCCATTTACAAAATTACCACAAATTATGGAACATATAAACCAACCCTACAAAAACTTGTACAAGATTGATGAACTCATTTTTTCAGCAATTATTAAGAGCATGATTAATGCAAGACTCTTAAAAAGAGTCTTTTATAAAAAATTTAATATTTTAATTGTGGGGTTCTTAAAATGCTAAGAGCAGGACTAATCCAGGTTCTTAAGTGGGTTTGTTAACCTATTTATGATTAAAAAAACGAAAAATAGATGTATAGCGAAGACACACCTCTTAATTAAGAGAGGCAAAGAACGTCTCTTGTGAAATAGGTGTCAAAATATGAATGGGTAGAGGAGAGGTTTGGAGTTTGAATCATTTCTTTCTCTCTTTTCTCTCTCTCTCTCTCGATTCCTCTCATCGACGACTTCCCTCCTTCTCGGTGGCTCTCCTCGACGAAACGACGAGGTCTCTCTTGGTGGCTCTCGTCGGTGATCTCTCTCTCGGTGGCTCTCCTTGACGGTGACGGGCCTCTCTCTCTCGGTGGCTCTCCTCGAATCGAAAGGTAAAGAGATTGTGGTGTTGTTCAATTATGCATGTCTTTAGATTATGTTTCTTCTTGTTCTGATCGCAAGTTTTTCAATTTTGATTTGTTTGTTCTGTTTGATTATGTCTCTCGGTGGATCTACACGACGGCGACGGGCCTCTCTCTCGGTGGCTCTCCTCGAATCGAAAGGTAAAGCTTCTGTTTCATGTTCTTCAACTTTTTTTCAATTTTGATTTGTTTGTGGTGTTCGATTCTGTCTGTAGATTCTGTATCTTCTGTCTTAAGATGGATGGATCAATTTTGATTTGTTTGTTGCAAGTTTTTTTCAATTTTCATTTGTTTGTTGTGTTGGTTTCTGTCTCTTGATTCTTTTTTTTTTGTTTCTGTCTTTGAGTCGTCAGATGGATGGATCAAATCCCTTTTGATTTGTTATGTCTTTGTGTCTTAAGCTGGACGGATCAAGAGATATGAACAAGGTTCATTGAACAAAGGAGTACAATGCAATACATGTTAATGTTACTCTTTGATATGGTCTGAAATGAATTGATTTAGCTTTTGGTTGAAATTGAATCGAAGGTAATTAATAATTTGGTTAGTGTTAGATTATGGTTGTGTTTGGTAATAAATAGAAGTGATGGTTAGATAGAAAATTGAAGGTTTTGTGTGATGAATGTGTTAGATAAATGTCAAGTCATTTTGGTTGGTTGGTTGTGATGAATGCCTTGATTCTTCTCTGCCATCTATAAACACACATTCCTTTTTCTCTTTCTTATAATCTTTTAAATTCATTTCTTCTCTTCCATCTAGTAAAGACAATGTTCTTTTCTTTTACTCTTCTTTGACATTTTCAGATATGGATTATAATCCATATACGCAAACACCAAGGTTTGTTGAGCTTCTTAATCCTCAAAAAGATGGTGTGTTTCGTTTAGTAGAAGATAATGTCGAACTATCTTCATCACATGTTCCTGTATTTGACAGTCAAGGTACAGAAGCTTCAAACTTTGGTGAAGAAACTCCTGCAGAGCATAGAGAACGAAGGAAATGGACGCTGATGTGATCCTCGTCGGGATGAAGGATCGGCTCCTAGGATGCGCTTCTCGTCTGGACGGTTGAAAGGAGTGTAGCGGAAGACTTGAACGGTTTAAGGGTGATACAGGTTCGGATGTGGTGCACGAACGGTCGGATGAATGAATACGTGGGGAACGGACGTTCGGATGGGAGAACGGACGTTCGAATGAGTATGGACGATACAGACGCCGAACGGTCAACTCTCGGAAGAATCCGAACACGGAGTATATCGAAGATAATACTCGTGACGACGAGAGGATGAGCCCGAACGATGATGCGTGGATTGAGTGAAACTTCCGAAGAGTTGCAGAATGCTCTCGGACTTTCGGCTTAGATTTGCTAAGGAAGAAATTCCTAAAGCACTAAGTTTCTTTTGTTTTCTAGAGAGAGAAACAAAATAGAGAGAAGTTGATTAAAATGTTGGATGGTTACAAATGAGAGAGGAGTGCTCCTTATATAGGAAAACAGTTAGGTAAGAAGCACCCTCTTAAATGAATAACATTAAAAGACAACAACTTAATGAAAACTAATAACTAATATCTTCCCAACTACTTTGGGTGGCGTATTTATTAGCCTTCGTTTTCGGGTGCCGTTGTCACTAATGGGCTCGGGAAAATAGTCCCGGGACTTGCCTCGTTAAAAACATTTCTCGGAAAACCCGGTGGGACAAAACCGAGAGAAGGGAAAAAGAGCACAAGACTCGGCACCTCCATTAATGACGACTTTTGGAGGCTTGAATCACGATTAAAGCGATCGAATAAGCACTCTCAAAGCTGCCCGAATCTTATCAGATAAATTCTTTGACGGCACAGTTGAGTTGTTGCGTCTTGGATCGGGTCATTGGACTGGATGATTAGCCTAAGGCGTCTTCGAGATCCAGCTGCTCGTTGGTTTCGGGTTCCTTAGGTTCAAGTTGTTCGTCCGCGTGCCCTGAGACCTCTTGGGCGTTGGCCATGATCACATCATCCCCTCCTAGTTGAAAACGATTTGTCCTCAAATTGGAATCGTCGGAAAATTCTGCACGAAAAGGGAGTAAGTTAGTAACGTCAAAATCCAAACCCATGGTTACTTACCTTGAAGATCGAGTTCGTTAGCGTTGTCATTGATTTTCCTTGTGATCTTGAACGGATCGTCCATATGCGGCATGAGCTTGGATTCTCTTGAAAATCTTTTTAGATCAGCATATCCTGTAAAGATAAAAATAGAACAATCGAAATAATCGTAAAGTAAAAGTCTTATTCCGAAAACGTTTATGCTCGGAATCGGTTTGAGCTTTGAATCGGATAGGGATTCTTTGATTGGTCGGAATTATTTGATGGCTTGATGATTATCTTCATTCAAATCAGGTGGCTTGGTTCGTTTGTCTTCGTTTTTCATTCGGATTCCTTCCCTGCGCTTCTTAGTTATCTTGAAACCTACATTGGGCGCTTCGGGAAAAGACAAGCGAATCATATCTTAGTGATTAAGAAAGAAGAAATTGTTAAGTTCATATAAACTTACCTTAGCTCGTTCAGACTTTCGGGGTTGCCATATGTAGGCTTGCATTGTTCCAGACTTGGAAAGTTCAAAATCGGGCGAGTGTAGGATCGTTCGGTTTGCAGAGCTGATAACTTTCAGCTCCGAATTAATTTTGGCCTGAAACTAGTTCATAGATGTTCCTTGATGGCTTACGAATCTGGAACATGTTTGATCACACCTTGATTCTTTCGGATATGCTCGGAATAGCCTTCGAAATGCGCATAGGTCCAGATTGCGAAAATCCAGATTTGCCCGGATTGTAAAATCCATAACCATCGGGTCTGGGTAGCTGTTGCATTGATTCCAGTTCGCCGTAATGCTCCGATGTGTCAGCTTTTCAGAACAATTGAGTTCGTAGCTTAACTCCTTATGGTCGAAGAGATATGCTTCCCGAAGTGCTAGTATGCCAAAACTGTTTTCTGGACAGCTTTCGGGTTTCGGTGGTTGTGGTTTTAACTCGGCCAAGGATGCTTTGGTAATGCTCGGATGATAATCTTCTCTTTCGGAAAGATCCTCCTTGAAAATGGGTCAGCATGTGCCCAAAGAAAGCAAATTAGGCTTCATCTTATTCTTAGAGTCGAGATAGTTACCTCGGGTCCTTTGCTTTGGAGACGGTTGAAGACAGATTTCGTCCGGTAAGCTTTCAGGGCATCCTTTGGTTGCATCATCATGGAATTCCGGCTCTTTAATCATAAATAGTAAGGGTTGGTTGTGACTTCTCTTCGGCTCATTAAGCTTGTTGCTTTTCGTAAGTTTGGACGCAGAAGTAGACGGGGCTCGGCGTTCTTCTTCTTTCTCAAGGCCATTTGGTCTTTGTAGACTTCCTGAGGTGTCATCGGAAGTAAGATGGTCTTTCAGCCCTTGAACTCAAAGATTTGACGGTTAGTGAAACCATCGTGAGTAACTTAGCGGTCGGTTTGCCAAGGCCTTCCAAGGAGAATGTGGCTTGCGTCCATGGATAAAACGTCGCAAAGGATTTCGACTCCATACTTCCCGATTGATAAGGAAACTTTGAATTGACGGTTGATGGTCATCTTTCCATGTTTGTTGAGCCATTGCAGTTTGTAAGGCTTTGGATGTCTTAGGATCTCCAATCCTAGCTTTCGGACCATTGTTTTGCTGGAAACGTTGGTGCAGCTTCCTCCGTCGATGATAAGACTACAAACTTTGTCTTTGACGAGGCATCAGGAATGGAATAGGTTCTCTCGTTGCTCGTTGTCTCCATTGACGGTCATAAGGCTTAGTTTTCGCATGGTGACTAATAGTTCGCTTTTCATAGCGGGTTCGTGGCCGGAAGAGTCTTCTTCGAGTTTCTCTTCGTCATATACGAATTCGCCGTTGTCTCGGAGGATCATGACCCTTTGGTTGGAACACTCGCTTGCATAGTGCCCAAGTCCATGACACTTGTAGCACTTGATGTCTCGTGATCGTAACTTTCCCTTTCCTTTCCGGTCAAGTTCTTCGGGCTTCGGCTTGAGGATCGACTTGAATTCTTCCTTTGGGTACTCGGGACGCTCCTCCTTGTGATAGTTCGGTTTCTGGGCGTCGTATCTCGAACGGGCGTTCTTGCGCTTGAGCTGCTTCTCGAACATTACTGCCTTGTGGAATAATTCTTCAAGTTCCACGTAATGTTGGACTTCAAGAAGATCGATGATGTTTCGGTTAAGTCCGCCTATGAATCGGGACATAGTCGCCTCAGAATCTTCTTGGATATCGGCCCGGAGCATAAGTGTCTCCATCTCCTTGTAGTATTCTTCAAGGACCTTGTTCCTTGGGTGAGATTCCTTAGCTGGAAGTGTAGCTCTCGATAATAGTGGCATGGGACGAAACGCCTTCTCATTAGAATCTTCAACTGGTTCCACGTTTCAACGGCATTATCTCTGATTCTTCTTCAGGTGGTGACGAGTTGATCCCACCAACTTAAAGCATAGTCTTTGAACTCGGTCAGAGCTAACTTTACTCGTTTGGCTTCCGTGTATTCACCACAGTTAAAGAAGATCTCGATCTTTTTCTCCCACTTCAAGTATTTTTCTGGATCGTTCGTTCCTTTGAACGTAGGGAGTTGGAGCTTTAATCCATAGAAGTTGCTGCGCGGTTGACGTTTGTCTCGATCTCGGTCGTAGTGCCTTCGCCGATTTCTTTGAGCATTGGACGACTGGCTATACTACTCAGCCACAGTGAGATTTCGTGGCCGATGGTCGGATCCGCTGTGTTCGGAATGTCCGATTTCTTCTTTGAAAGCTAAAAACTTTCGGTCAAGCTTCTCGTCCAGTTTCTCGTCCATCATTTTGGCCATGTTAGCCGTGATGGCGGCGATAAGGCCTTGATTATCGCTTGTCTCGGACATGGTACCTGTAAAGAAAAACACGAAAATTCCGAGTAACGATGCTCACAAAAACTTAAGTGAAATTCATAATACTTAGTGAAATTTCAAAAATTAAAATAAGAAAAAGAGTAGTTAGGAAAGGTAAAACCTGACGGGAAGTGCTCTAATACCACTTGATGTGATCCTCGTCGGGATGAAGGATCGGCTCCTAGGCTACGCTTCTCGTCTGGACGGTTGAAAGGAGTGTAGCAGAAGACTTGAACGGTTTAAGGGTGATACACGTTTGGATGTGGTGCACGAACGGTCGGATGAATGAATACGTGGGGAACAGACGTTCGGATGAGTATGGATGATGCAGAGGCCGAACGGTCAACTCTCGGAAGAATCTGAACACGAATTATATCGAAGATAAAACTCGTGACGGCAAGAGGATGAGCCCGAACGATGATGCGTGAATTTAGTGAAACTTCCGAAGAGTTGCCGAAGGCTCTCAGACTTTCGGCTTAGATTTGCTAAGGAAGAAATTCCTAAAGCACTAAGTTTATTTTGCTTTCTAGAGAGAGAAACAAAAGAGAGAGAAGTTGATTAAAAAGTTGGATGATTACAAATGAGAGAGGAGTGCTCTTTATATAGGAAAAGAGTTAGGTAAGAATCACTCTCTTAAATGAAAAACATTAAATGACAACAACTTAATGAAAACTAATAACTAATATCTTCTCAACTATTTTGGGCGGCGTATTTATTAGCCTTCGTCTTCGAGGGTCGTTGTCACTAATAGGCTCGGGAAAATAGTCCCGGGACTTGCCTCGTTAAAAACCTTTCTCGGAAAACCCGGTGGGACAAAACCGAGAGAAGGGAAAAAGAGCACAAGACCCGGCACCTCCATTAATGACGACTTTCAGAGGCTTGAATCACGATCAAAGCGATCGGATAAGCACTCTCAAAGTTTCCCGGATCTTGTCGGATAAATTCTTTGATGGCACGGTTGAGCTGCTACGTCTTGGATCAGGTCATTGGCCCAGATGATTCTTCTAAGGCGTCTTCGGCATCCAGCTGCTCGTTGGCTTCGGGTTCCTTAGGTTTAATCTGTTTGTCCGCATGCCTTGAGACCTCTTGGGCGTTGGCCATAATCACATCAGACGCCAACAAATGATGTTGTGCTCATCAGCTCGTGGTTAAACACGAGCAAAGATCCAGTTGTAAGGAATAAGCAAAGATCCGGTGCTTTCTGAAAGAGGATTGCTACATACTTTGCGACCAGTCCGAAGGTTGTAGGCTGTGAACAGAGAGAGGAAAGTCATTGTAAGCAATGTTGGCACAAGATCAATGATCTTATCTCCAAGTTTTGTGGATCGTATGAAGCTGTAACAAGAGAGAAAAGTAGCGGTCAAAATGAGAATGATGTTCTCAAATTAACTCATGAAATCTTCTACAACAACCATAAAAAGAAATTCAACCTTGAACATAAGTGGAAGGAGTTGCGCAATGACTAGAAATGGTGTGACCTGTCTACTTCTAAAATTGATGGGATCTCTAAAAAGAGAAAGTGTGAGGACAATGCGCAATCATCAAGCTCTCACGCAATTGGTGAAGCTGATCAAAGTACCAATCGTCCCCCGGGTGTTAAGCCAGCAAAGGGCCATGGTAAGAAGACAATGGTAGAGGGGACGATGCTGGTTGAGTTTGAGAGCATGTGGTCCATTAAATAGCAGGATTTGGCTATAAAAGAGAGGCTATCGAAGATGAGTCTACTTGACAGTCTAATAGCCAAAAAAGAACCTCTAGCTGACTATGAAGAAGCTCCAAAGAAGAAGCTCTAAAGAAGAAGCTCATTAATGACTTGTTGTCTAATTAGTTTTAGGTCTCAAGGTCGTGTGATCGTTTCATGTTGTATGTTTCATGTTCTTGTTATGTTTCTGTTTCAGTAACGACATGCTTTCTTCTTCTGTTTCATGTTTCATGTTCTTGTTTTGTTTCTTGTTCTGTTTTATTTCTGTTTTAAAGTCTTGTTTTACTTCATGTTTCATGTGCTGTTTCTGTTTCATGTTTAAACATCCAGTTCTCACATGTGTGTATTCTTGTGAGCAGGTCGTGAAAGAGTGGAGCACTGAGAGCATCCGTGTCACAGATAAGAGTCCTTTGTTTTCTTGTTCTTATGTCTTGTACTCTTGTTCTTATGTCTCACATGTATTGTATTCTTGTGGTCTTGTTTTGTTGTGCTCTTGTTTTGTTGTGGTCTTGTTTTCTTGTGCCACGGACAAGAAGCCTTTATTCTGAAAGTGTATCACAGACATAAAACTTGGTTGTCGTCTTGTTTTCTTGTGTCACAAACTTGTATAAATAATAGCTTGTAATGAAATTGTATTCACAAGAAGCCTTTGTTCTTCCTTCTCCTTCTCATGTTCAAAATATTCATCTTGTAAACAACTTCTCATGTTCTTCCTTCTCCTTCTTCCTTATATACAATTCCTATCTTGTAAAAAAACTTTTATAAACAATTTTCATCTCATGGCATCTTCTTCTCATAACAATGTCGAAGGATCAGTTGATGATAATTTTGATCAATATTTTGATTAACATTTTGATCAAATGTTCGAGAATATTTTTTGTTGATTATGGTGGTCAAGAAGATGAAAGGAAAAAAAGGAAAAAATGAGTTTATATCGAAAGAAATAGTGAAGAATGCCATATACGTTTATGGAATGATTATTTTAGTGAAACTCCAACATATCCTGAAAATTTATTTCGACGACGTTTTAGAATGAACAAGCCATTGCTCATGCATATTGTTGATCGACTCTCCAACGAAGTTCAATTCTTTCGCCAAAGGAAAGATGGTATTGGAAGACTTGGTCTCTCTACACTTCAAAAGTGTACAACAACTATTTGTGTCTTGGCGTATAGTACTGCGACTGATATGGTTAACGAACACCTCTGGCTCGGTGAAACTACAACTCGGTCATGTTTGGAAAATTTTGTGGAAAGAATAATATATTTATTCGGCGATGAGTACCTAAGAAGACCAACAACGATTGATCTTCAACGTCTACTTGAGNTATATTGGTGAGCATCGTGGATTTCCCGGGATGATAGGAAGCATCGATTGTATGCATTGGGAGTGGAAGAATTGTCCCACCGCTTGGAAAGGTCAATATTCACGTGGTTCAGGAAAACCCACAATCGTTCTAGAGGCGGTTGCTTCATATGATCTATGGATATGGCATGCGTTTTTTGGACCTCCATGTATCTTAAATGATATCAATGTTCTTGATCGCTCACCTGTGTTTTGATGACATAATAAAAGGTGAGGCTCCGCAAGTTACTTTCTCTGTCAATGGAAGATAGTATCATTTGGCTTACTATCTCACTGATGGTATTTATCTGAAATGAGAAACTTTTATCCAATCTATTCCAATTCCACAAGAGTCGAAAGCATTTTTATTTGCTCAACATCAAGAAGCTGTCCGAAAAGATGTCGAGCGTGATTTTGGAGTCTTGCAAGCTCGCTTTGCCATTGTTAAAAATCCCACACTTTTTTGGGATAAAGTTAAAACTGGGAAGATTATGAGAGCATGTGTCATACTCCATAATATGATAGTCGAAGACGAACGAGATGAATACACCCAATTTGATGTTTCTGAGTTCCAACAAGGAGACGACAATGTAAGTTCACATGTAGATCTCACGTATTCTACAGACATCCCTACAAATATCGCCAATATGATGGGTGTTCGAACTAGAATTTGTGATAGACAAGTGAATCAACAATTGAAAGCTGATTTGGTTGAACATATATGACGTAAATTTGGACGTGATCAAGACAACAACTGAGCTTCGATGCTTCTTTGAACTTATTATCGTTTATTTTACTAATCTTTGTTTTTATATTTTTATGTTTTCATTTTTATAAAATGTTATCTTCCATTATATTTAATTTAATAAATAAATTTTCTCTTTGATAAATTAATGTTTTATAATTTTTTTTAAGAATCCTTCATTTGGTTCTCCCATTGGAGCACACCAAAATAATTGTCTCTTAACAAAAATTTTTAACTTAACTTTATTACTTAAATATTTATTAAGAGCCCCATTAGGGTCTCCATGGTTAATCATGCTCTAAGATGTTGATTATCCAAGGCTCTTAACAAGAGTCTCTAAAAAGAGAAAATTAATATTTTATTAAGAAGGGTTCTTAAAACTTAAGAATCTCTTTCAAAAATTTCGTAGAAACTTTCATAAGGGTTCTTAACATTTTAAAAACTCCACAATTAAAATATTAATTTTTTTTATAAGAGACTCTTTTTAAGAGCATCTCCAAAAGGGAACCTCATTTTGAGGGTGACAAATCCTCAAAATAAGGTTTTGAAGGTCAAATACTCCAAAAAGAAACTTCAAATTTATTTTTAAAACTGTTTATATTTTGCATTATAGTCTCCAACTAATATAATATCTAGCTATTATCACTAAACTTTCATAATCAAATAAAAACTTACAAAAATATTACACATAATGTTAACAACAAACGTTATATAATGTCATATAAAAACAAACGTTAAATATTTTTGTTTAATTTTATGTAATAATAAAATTTATAAAAATATATTAAAGATGATACTATGATAGAAAATTATATAACAGCAAAAATGATAAATAAATAAATACTAGTAGACTTTTAGGAAAGATGCATAATTATAAGGATCAAAAAGAAAAGTGAATAGTGTTTTGAAGTTTTGAGTGTCCTTTTGAAAAACAAAAAACCTCAAATTTGAAGTTTTAATGGTTCATTTGGAGATGCTCTAAGAATCTTGCATTAATCATGGTCTAATGTATATAACTAAAATAAAATAAAAAATGTCCAGCCCAAAAAGACAGATATAACAAGCGATTGCATGGTTGACACGTGTACACTTTCAGCGTCGTTAAAAAATACGGTCTACGTAGTCACGCACACACCCGAAAGTTCTCCCATAGTCGTCTTCTTCCTTCCTTCACAATTCATTCATTTCAGAATCAAACGGCGACTGTTGATTTCACTACAAAAATTTCAACTTTTTTTTTATAACAGACTAGATCCTCGCCGGTGTCTGTTAAAAAATATATCAAATTTTTCCTGTTTAAGTTAAAATTTAATTTCTATTAAAAGAAAATTCACAGGGAAGAAAAAACAAAAAAAGTCAGGCTTCTTTCCTGCAAAATTCACATTTGGTGTCTGCTCGCTTTGGTCTCTCTCTCTTCTCTCTCTCTCTCTCTCTCTGCTTCTACAGAAGAAGAAGAAGAATTTGAGGATAAAACCCATGTCGGGTTTGTACAATAACTCATCCTACTTCTCTCCAGCTCGAGCTGCTTCTCCTCAGATTAGAAGCACTCCTGAGATCGACAGGTATCAATCATCATCTCTTAATCGCTGATTTCATCTGGAAATGACGATTCAATTTAACCCACATGTTGTTTTTCCGTTTCTTGCATCAACAATAGCTCTCAGTACTTGTCGGAGCTTCTCGCCGAACATCAAAAGCTTACACCTTTTGTGCAGGTCCTACCTATATGCAGTCGCCTCTTGAATCAAGGTTCGTCCTTTTTACACTCTTTCTCTTGTTTTTTCGATTCGGATCTATGTTTCAGATCAGTTAATCCAATTAGTCAAAAGAGTATGATCAAGTTTAAATTGTTAGACCATTGATTGGTCTATGGAGATTTGTTCTAGTATTGGCAATGTCCCTTTGCCTTGAGGTGTTGTTTCATATAAAGCTTTCTTGATGTGCAGAGATGTTTAGAGTATCCGGAATGATGCCTAACCAAGGATTTGGCGATTTTGATAGACTCAGGCACAGAAGCCCCAGCCCTATGGCTTCTTCTAATCTTATGTCTGATGTGTCTAATACCGGGTTAGGCGGCTGGAACGGACTCTCTCAGGAGGTATTCTCATCTACCTTTATCAATTTGCTTGAGTGGTCACATTAATGACTTCTTCAGCTACACAGTTCTGTAGTTTGTTGATATGTTAGAAGCTCTTTCATTTGCAATGTCTGCTAGAGTACTAGAATCATTTACGCATAGTGCGATAAGCTTAAACTCTCGGTTCTTACAGAGGCTTAGTGGAACACCTGGAATGACAATGGATTGGCAAGGTGCACCTGGAAGCCCCAGCTCGTACACCGTGAAAAGGATATTGCGTTTAGAGATTCCAGTAGATAGCTATCCTAATGTGAGTACTCACTGGTTTTCTAGTAATTTTATGCCTTTGCTCATCATTTTTAAAGGAATTGACTGCAACATTTCTGAACTCTCCATGCTTTTTTACTCTCTGTTTGTTCAGTTCAATTTTGTTGGAAGACTTCTTGGCCCTAGAGGCAACTCCTTAAAACGCGTTGAAGCTACCACAGGTTGCCGTGTATTCATCAGGGGGAAAGGATCAATCAAGGATCCTGAAAAGGTGAGGTCCATGAAGTATTTGTTAGTTTGTCAAACACTTTAACAAATTAACCCATCCAGTTGGTTCCAAATTCGTGTTCTGGCAACTGAAAGAGTATCGAAGAGCATACCACAAGCTTCCAGTGAGGATTTTGTTCATATCTCTGTTCTTTTGCTCTCAATATTTTGTAGGAAGATAAGCTAAGGGGGAGACCGAGCTATGAACACCTGAACGAGCAGCTTCACATCTTAATAGAAGCAGATCTTCCAGCGAGTATCGTGGAGATCCGTCTGCGACAAGCTCAAGAAATTATAGAAGAGTTACTAAAGCCTGTGGTAACACACATTTCTCCTCTTACATTTTTCGACTTTTCTTCTATCATTTTGTTTTCTATCATTAGTACAAAAGGCAATAAGAGTAGCCTTCGTTGTCTTCCTTGTTGGAATTATATTAAAGGCCACGTTTTTTTCCTTCCTTAGTTGTCTTGCTGCATTGATACACTATACTTATTACCTGTAGGGCCTCTTCTTTTGCGGTTAGTATACAATTGTGTTGACATATGTGACCACTATTCCATGATGTTACCGCAAAGGCCAAAACGAATCCACACTTCATTGTTTTGTCTATGATCCATACACTTTGTTTCAAACGAAAGCATGATATGCAAGAATTGGATTCCAAGTAAATAAAATATATATTTTTTTTGGTTAAAATGAAGGACGAGTCGCAAGATTTCATAAAGAGACAGCAGCTGAGGGAACTAGCGTTGCTAAACTCAAACAACCTGAGAGAAGAGAGTCCAGGACCAAGCGGTGGTGGAAGCGTTTCGCCTTTCAATTCAAGTGGTAAACGCCCCAAAACAGGATACTAAGGAGCGTTCTTTAAGCCCTTTCTAATGGTTTCTTTCAACCAAAAGTACATTGTCCTCTGCATAGACATACACACATGTGTATATTTGGTTTTGTCAGTAGCTTGCTGCCATGGTTGGTGGTGGTCAAGTCAAGACCTCCCTGGTCTCTCTCTGGTGAGTGACCCTGTGGCTTTTCTTTTTCCTTCTTATTATTTTTGTTCTCTCTTTATGAGAAGACAAAGATTCATTACAGATTATTCAAAAAGATCCAGAAGGGGAAAAATGGAATGAGAATATATATATATAGAGAAAGAAAATGTGGTCACTGTGGAAGGTGATTGAAATTCTTATTGTAGAAAACACAAACAAAAAAAAAACACATTTATTGGATTGATTCTTATAATTATCTTTTGATTTTGGACATTTTGGTGTTAAAACTTTGGTTTTTTACTTTCTTTTGAGACTGCACTTGTTGTGTATTACACTATTTATACTTTGTGATATGAAAATAGTAAAGTTTGTTTTAAGGAACAAAGTACATAGGATTAGGAATCTTGAAGGTTCGATTCCCAGAATATTCTCCTTGTAAGTCACTCCATTGGTCTCCTACATTACCCCATATCCTGTAACCTTGTTCCATCAGTTGCTTTCGGACAGTTGCTTTGTATGTTGTTGCGCTTTGTCTTCTGTTTTCTTCTGTCCTGCAACCAAGTTTAACATTTGTTTATGTGTTTGTGTTTATAATGTGACTTAAGTAAATCTTTCCTTTACCTCATAATCAACCTTTCGTAACCGATGAATCCTTGGTTTTGCAAATTTTCTTGCGTGGCCTCGCGAAGGGTCTCTTCATATCTTCCGGTTACTAGGAAAACTTTGAAGCCAGTTTCCATCAGTTTATTGAATAATTCAAGAACTGGTTGTATTGCTGGAGACACTCCTTTCATCGCCCATGATCTAAATCCGGTTGGATCATAAGGGTCACATCTACATGTTAGCATTCACCAGTGTCAGCCACTTTTGGTATCCAAGCAGAAAATAGAAAGAGAACAAGTGTGTGTGTGTGTGTGTACCCGTATCGCTTAAGGCCATAGTAAAAGACATTTGAGAGGCAAGTATCATCAACATCTAAGATCCATGCATCCATGCCATCACCAGGGATAAGTATCTCGCTTAGGTAAACATTGATTTGTTCCACAATCAACTCGACGTCTGTGTCGTATTGGCCAGCAATCATATATACCTCAACGTGACGAAGACATTGGAGAGGAACAATGCGCCACGCACGTACATTGTTGGTCTCTACTCCTAGTCTCCAGCTTAAGCAATAACTTGCAGGATTGTTTCCGTCCATCGGTATCCAAGTACTTGTTGCCACTGAGAAGATTGTTAAGAAGATGAGAAGTGTCCTCTCCATTGCTCTTGTGATTCTTCTTCTTTTGCTCTATCTCTCTTTATTGTTTCAAGTTTTATACAAAAGATGGGTAGAAATCATCACATATATATTAGCATATAGTATGGGGAATCTAATGATGTCTACTTGAAATAATCAACTCTAGTGACTAGTGAGCAATAAATTTGTTAAAGAAAGGAGAATGATCAAATCATAGGAATATAAAGAAAAATAGCAAAAGAAAAGAACTTAACAAAACAAGAGATGGAGAAAGAATGTTTGTATTGAGGCAGCAATGGAGAAACAATAAGACTAAGAGAGGAGAAAGTAGTGATGCTTGAAGAAATATAATACCTATGATGTGGTGGTGTGTGGATCAGCTAATTTAGGTATTGTAGTTTGTGTGTGAGAAGTTAGTTTTTAGAGTAGTATATAAAGAGCTTTGGTTAGGTCAATATACTGGCTTCATCCACCAAAGTCTCACCATTAATGTTTCTTTATTATGAGGTAAGCAAAAGTAATATTAAATTTTTAATAAGGTCAACATTAGCACCTCACATAATCACTAACACACGCCCCATTGGCACTATTTATGTACTAAACACCTTCACACATATAATATATCATCCTCTACTAACAATTTACTTAGTGGCATGATATCATTTAGTTATCACTTAGGTCGATGAGCTCACCTAATTTAATACTTTATGATAAAACCCACTCAAAGCAACACCTTCCATAGTCAACTATACTCAAATGTTTTCTAGTTTCATTTGAGAGTTGAGATATGATCAAGCTCGCTAATATTTTGTAAATGGTCATATGGTTTTGGTTCAACTCGCTAAAACATAGCCGACTTGTAAACATAGTCGACCTTTGAGATTCACATATTTACTAAATGCCGCAGTCAAAAGAAAAAAAAAATAGACCAATTTTATTTATTTTCCAAAAAATAGACGGACTTTTTAAGACTAACATTTTTCAAAAACGAGGGTCACAAATGCATATTTGCCTTACTTAGTTTCAGGACCGACTCTCTGTTGTACGTCCTTCCAATTCGTGTAGACAGTCAATTGTGTAGGTTCTTAGCTAGGAGTAGGAGGGTCTTAGTCGTCTTAGTCTTAGAGGTAATTTGCTAAACAACCCACAAATGGACCGACGAAATAACAAAATTGTAATGAACCAACCCTTTATGGCCCAAATCGAGAACCCGACCCGCCAACCTCTCTAAACCCCTTGCCTCTCTCTCTCTTGCGAACCCTAATGCAACAAAGAAAAAAAGAAAGGAGAATAAGAAGAAACGACGAGACGCCGAGAAAGAGGAGAGAGAAAGAGAGAGTGCCGCCGGGGGAGGGAGAGGAAGAGAGAGAGAAAGAGAAGCGACGATGGTGATGATGATGAGAAACGGAGGAAGAGAGAGAAGTGGAGGAGTGGAGGAGAAGAAGCGTGGAGCCGAAGCACCCACGGGTCATGACGGGGGAGTCGAGGCGGAGGAGGAAGGGAAGGCGGCGGGAGACGGGGTCGGCGTCATGGAGGTGATCAGAGGAGAAGGCGAAGTCGCGGAGGAAGAAGAAGGGTCAGGTGTGGCTAGAGGAGAATCCGGGGAGGTGGAGCGTCGGATCGGCGACGTAGATGCGGCGGAGAAGAAGGTGGTGGTCGCGGGAGCCGTGAACGGAGACGGAGAGAAGGATCAAGCGACGATCGCGGCGGAGGAGGCGAGACCCGAGAGGAGAGAGATGGTGGTGGGAGTGATCGGAGGCCGTGACAGAGGAACTGAGGCGCCAGAGACGGTGGAGGGGAATGGAGGAGCGGAGATCGGCGTCGGAGAAGCGTAATGAGAGGTGTTGGTGGCGAAAACCTTCAGCGGTGGAGTTAGCGTGCGGAGAAAGTTATAAGGTGAAGGGGGAGCTAGGGTTTTAGGTTGCTTGGGGAAGAAGGAAGTCGTGGAGTCAAAGACGGAGGGTGTTCGGGAATCTGTCAGGAGCGTGACTGTGGCCGAAGGCAAGGTAAAAGATGGTGGGGCAAAACCGGAAAACGGCGGCGACTTGAGCGTCAAGAAAGAAGAATAAGAAGAAGAAGAAGATGGATCGGAAGGGAATAGGGAAGTCGGGAGCAGAGATTCCGCGAAACGATCCAGAGACGAGAATGCAGAAAGAGAAGAAGAAATGATGAGAGCGAGGAAGAAAATGGTGGAGCAGGACACATGGTGAGAAATTGTTCCCAAGGCGGGGGTGGGAAAGATCCGCAACGGAGAAGCTGTCAGGAGCGTGACTGTGGCCGGAGGCAGGGTAAAAGACGGTGGGGCAAAACCGGAAAACGGCGGCGACTTGAGCGTCAAGAAAGAAGAAGAAGAAGAAGAAGAAGATGGATCGGAAGGGAATAAGGAAGCCGGGAGCAGAGATTCTGAGAAACGATCCAGAGACGAGAATGCAGAAACAGAAGAAGAAATGATGAGAGCGAGGAAGAAAATGGTGGAGCTGGACACATGGCGAGAGATT
>OVAN01002111.1:0-35493 GCA_900406275.1 Anastatica hierochuntica | reverse complement strand
CGAAACAATCAATGGTGATATCATCTATTAACGCTAATTCCAATTTAACACAAAAGAAATCAATTCACGTAAGAAATCAATTAACGCAAGACCCACTCATGTTCCGGTGCTAGCCTAACGAGGAAGAGAGCTAAGCCTAAAGAAAGCGGAGGATTTACGCGGTAGATCCTCACCTTAGTCACACGGTAGATACACCTCTCACATGTCTAACTGATGATCCTCCTTATGAGCTTTACCTCATGGAGATCATGCGTCATCCTTCTTATCCCACGCTGATCTTCCTTCTAGAAAGAGAACCTGGAACAGGAATCCGAATTAGACTTTAAACGGTAACCTGTTAAAAATTGAGACTTTCCCTGCCATAAATGGAAAGCTGCCTAAAAAAAAAGAAACCTGCCACAAGAGGAAATTTTCCCAAAAAGAAAACTTTCCAAATATGGAAACCTGCTATATTTGGAAACTTCCTAAAAAGGAAACTTGGGCCTTGGAAAAAACGGTAATTTTACTTACCGAGTAAAAATGCATTCTCGAGAACGATTTTGGGCATCTGCAACTCTCTGGAATCCTCAAACTCGAGCTCTTCCATTTCTTTTTGACGCGGACTGCTTTGCTGCGCTAACTTCCGGGACACGATTCTCGACTCCTATGAACCCGAAATCGGTTTTCCTTTTACCAGACGATTCATATGAGTCCCTACATTGAACAAACATAGGATAAGATTGTAAATCCTCTGTTAACTCAACCAAACTCGAAAAACACACTAACATGCCAGTTCTGGAAATCTGACAGATTCTCTAGCACTTAGAAACTAGCCTATAACCTTAAAACTAACTGTTAATTCCTCAATTCGAACGCATAGAATATAGTTACGGATTTTTTCTATCTGTGGGCTATGGTTTCACTCCGATCGGACTCTATTTGCTCTCGAAAACATCTTTCAAACTCGGACTGATCGCATATTCAGACAGCACAGGAACCTTTTAGAAAAACGCGCATACCTTTCAGTAGAAACCTCGAAATAGCATTCTGTAAAATGGAGAACGATGATCGACGAGTAATTTAACTTGTGTAAAAATTTCAGATCGAAAACTGTTGATTTGATTGACCGTTTCTCTTTTCTCCCACAACATATCGAGTATGTCCTCTACAGAGGCTGCACATGCTTCATCTCCTTTATCCTTTTCTCTCTTATCTCTTCCTCTGATGGCTCAAAAAATCCTGTCTCTCTTCTCCCTGAGGTTGGCGACGGCTTAGAAAAAAATGAAGAAAAGAACGCCAAAGGAATTAGGTTTTTATGTTATGATTAAATAACGAAGGCTTGGATCGGTTTAGCAGGAAAATTGGCTTGATCAAATTGAACCGGGATTAGAAAACCAAAGTGTAACAATTCTCTCCTCCTTATAGAGAATTCGTCCCGAATTCTGAGAGTTACATCACCCTGAGCTACAAATAACTGATACGTCTGCACACGAGTCCAATCGAATGTGACAGCACATAGGTTTTGTTTTCCTTTGACCATTCTTGACTCTAGGTCTCAACTCTCTCCCGCTTAGTTTCCTACCAAGCTCCATAGTATCCTTCTTTAAGGAGATGATGATTGTACATTTCCTTATGCACCAGATATGTCCTCTCTATGCCATGTCTGTTCCAGGGATAACCCGTCCTTTGACCTCAACTCCATCCACTTGCATTTACCTTTCATGCTCTGGTACGGTCTTGCCTATTACTGCTACCGCTCTGCTAGTGTCCCACCACACACTTACCTAGATTCTTTTATAGGTAGTTATTGTTGTACCCCCATTCCTTACATAGGAGGTCATTCCTTGCAAGTCTTGTCCTTTATGCTCACATGCTAGTGCATAGTTGGAATTTTGTCCTTATACCTCCACGATCTTAGGGCGTTCCTTTAGTCCTAACTGAGACTCGGCTGCTTAGTATGCATCCCTTGATGATAGTGTTCTTTTGGTAAATACCTTTCCATTGGTAATCCTTCTTTGTTCCATCGTGAAACATCATCCGCCCTATGTCTGATGAGCATCCTCAGAATCTCGTCCTTCGAATCCTTTGGCTTCTGCTCAAGCATGTCCTATATCATTTTGTGTGGCTTCTTCCACGTCGATCTTGACACAATACTTAAGTTTGTCACCATATTAAAAGTTCATGGTCCTTACCCACCAACTGACTTATTTCCTCCATCTCAATCCTTTTGGTTGGTTTTGATATGATTTGCGTTTCAGCAGACGTCCTTGCCTGGAGACATGTCGATGAAGATGATAGCCACGACTTTTTGGATTTACATGACTAATAGATCTTGATGTTAATATAACACACTTCCACTACGCTATACTAACTTCCATCATCTAGCTACTTAGAAAAACAAGTCCACATGGTGCTTTCCTACCACTGTCATTATACGTTGAGCCCACCACGCTTCCGCTGCATGGGGTACATCGAGAATGTACAATTAAGACAATCTCCTTAGTGTCAATAAGTACACTATCCTTGTCCTCGAGATTGGTGGTTATCCGATTGTATCCTTTTTAGAAACTAGGACGTCCGATGACTACAGATCTCCTTGAAATATCGGTGGAATACTCATCCTTTGAGTAGTTCTGACATTTGAATGAGATCCTTCCATTCCTTCTTTTTTGCGCCTTCTGAGGGAGATGTCACATCACATGTGCATACTTCTTTGTCCATCTTTTGTGCTGCGACGAGATGCCATCCAATATAAAAACTTCCCGAGCAAATTCCTTAGCAACTCCCACGCCTTTGGTAATCATGGTATGTAGAAATGTCTTCTGACTACATAGTTGATCTCCCCTATGTGGTCATGTCCCACACAACCTTTTCTTCCCACCATAACTTGGGTTTCCATCCCCATTAACCATGAACTACAAGGATTATGCTGACTTCATAGAATCTTTCTCTTCTTACTCGGTGGAGCTCTAGACGTATCCAACGTCGTCTAAACAACCAAGGTGACCTCCTGACTTGATTGCGTCCTTCAGCTCAGTGTTCCAATTAAGTTGTCCTTACTTAATCTCCACTAACTTGATCCGACCTTAGTTACCCCCACTAGCTCTAGCATCGCATATCCCTTGTATCCTCCAATCGATTTCTGAAACTTCTAAATCTCGAACAAACACGCTTCTCGACTAAATCGATTCCAAATGCATCTTAGATAACCTCGACAATGACGACTACAAACCTCGGTTATCTCCACTCGTGGTCATTTCACACCCCGACACTGCTCTTAGACGAAGCACTCAACCACACGTGGTCCTTTTTCCACATTGTCCCAACTCTTAGATGAAGCAGTCAATCACCCAAGGACCTTTAGTACACGCTCCCCTTACAGAGACGCGAAACCTCATCCTCACCAGGGTCCTCAGCGCTTGCTCGGGGACCACACTAGGAGAACTGCTCCTCTGCTTCACGTCTCGACTTGAAAACTAACGAACTAGACTCGCAAACACACCCAAAACTTCTTGTTTTCCGAATAAGAACATGTCTTCGATGCTCTCTTATAGACTCTCGTACAGATGATGTCAGTAGCTCCGGATCCAGTGTCTCAACTTAGTTGACCAAAGGTGCTGGAAAACGTCTTTAGTAGTCACGGTAGCCCAATTCTCGAAACTCATGCCGTTAATACTCTCACGCCTTAGAACTCAAGAGAAAACCCTAGAGCTAGAAGCTAGCCTTATGCTTAAGTTGGTGTTTTGAAATTCTTTTCTTAAGGTTCCCGGGAAAATAATTTTTATTTAAAACAACTTTTACTTTGAAAAACTATGACCCTCCAGGTCAGAACCGGAGTGGCCTTTAACCTAGGATAGTTAACAAGGGTTAACCAACCGGTACAGCAAAAACCCTTTCGCAAAACCACCAACTTGAACTTTAAACCGCCGCTTCTAACACAAACCTGAAAAAGAAAAAGATGGGTGAGACAAGAAAAGAGGGGTGAGTGACAGGAGAATCACTCAGCGAGGGGGTGGATTGCTAGAACACACAAGTCGGCAGACCCGACTTAGCAAATCAACACCGCCAAACTAGTCCTAGAAACATGCAGCAAACATGACACCTAAAGCACCCAAAGAAAACACAGAATTGGTCCTAGACAGCTTCAGTGACTACCGCCACCCCCTGAAGAGGCTTACGCAACATAGGCTAAGTGCCTATACACACCACCTAGTGGACGCTTTATCGATCTAAGGGCTACGGACACCGATCGACTTAATGCCTGCACCCTACGCACACACGACTCCGGGAATATAGGGATTCTTCATATGTACCCCATGTCAAGTCTTCTCTTACTATCCATCACACTTTATAACTATAACACACACTACAATCACCGTGCGAAACAATCAATGGTAATATCATCTATTAACGCTAATTCCAATTTAACACGAAAGAAATCAATTCACGCAAGACCTGCTGAGACTCGATTCATAGAGACTCAATCATGTTCTGGTGCTAGCCTAAGGAGGAAGAAAGCTAAGCCGAAAGAAAGCGGGAGATTTACGTGGTACCTCCTCACCTTAGTCACATGGTAGATACACCTCTGACATGTCTAACTGATGATCCTCCTTATGAGCTTTACCCCATGGAGATCATGTGTTATCCTTCTTATCCCACACTTATCTTCCTTTTAGAAAAAGAATCTGGAACAGGAACCCGAATTAGACTTTAAACGGGAACTTGCTAAAAATGGAAACTTTCCCTGCCATAAATGGAAAGCTACCTAACAAGAGAAACATGTCCAAAGAGTAAATTTTCCCAAAAAGAAAACTTTTCAAATATGAAAACCTGCCATATTTGGAAACTTCCTAAAAAGAAAGTTTGGGTCAGGGGCAAAACGGTAATTTTACTTACCGAGTAAAACTGTGTTCTTGAGAACGTTTTTGGACGTCTGCAACTCTTTGGAATCCTCAAACTCGAGCTCTTCTATTTCCTTTTGACGCGGACAGTTTCGCTGCACTAACTTCCGGGACGCGATTCTCCACTCCTATGAACCCAAAATCGGTTTTCCTTTTACCAGAGGATTCATAGGAGTCCCTATATTGAACAAACATAAGATAAGCTCAAAAATCATCTGTTAACTCAACCAAACTCGAATAACACACCAACATGCCAGTTCTGGAAATCCGACAGATTCTCTAGCACTTAAAAACTAGCCTATAACTTTAAAACTAACCGTTAATTCCTCAATCTGAACGTCAGATTATAGCTACAGATGTCCTTTATCCGTGGGCTCTGGTTTCACTCTTATCAGACTCCATTTTCTCTCGGAAACGTCCTTCAAACTAGGACTGATTGTAGATTCAGACAGCACAGGGACGTTTTAGAAAAACGCCCATAACTTTCAGTAGAAAACTCTAAATAGCATTCTGTAAAATGAATAACGAAGATCGACAAGTAATTTACCTTGTGTAAAATTTTCAGATCGAAAAATATTGATTGGATCGGTCGTTTCTCTTTTCTCCCACAGCATATTGAGTCTGTCCTCTGTAGAGATTGCACATGTTTCATCTCCTTTCTCCTTTTCTCTCTTCTCTCTTCGTCTGATGACTTGAAAACTTCTGTCTCTCTTGTCCCTGAGGTTGGCGACGGCTTGGAAAAAAATAAGAACGCCAAAGGATTTAGGTTTTTAGGTTATGATTAAATAACGAAAACTTGATTCGGTTTAACATAAAAATTGGCTTGATCAAATTGAACCGGGATTAGAAAACCAGGGTGTTACAATATGTTTCGTCAAAAATTAGTCATAACTTTTTGATAACTTTCTGACCAAATGTTTAGTAAAAAATTTAGTCAGGAAAAGGTCAAAACATATATGATGCTTTAGTGACGAATATTGTGGTCATAAATTCGTCAATAAATTTTTGACCCCTTTATGATGGGCGTCTCTCTCAAGAAGTTTTGATGAATTTTTGACTAAATTTTCTTACCGGTTTCTGACCAAACAAAAATATTTAAAAAGAAATAATAATAAAAATGAAATATATTTTTTACAATGTAAATGAAAACTGAGAAAGAAAACAAACAAGAGTAAAACAATCGTCTTTACAATTTTATAATAATAAGTGATCATCTTTACAGGGCTAATTATGCTACAAAATGCATCTAAATGAATCAAGAACACAGACCAAAAGAAGATAATGAAAGAGTTTCAACTTTTAAACATGTAAAGATATAGTCTAGAACATTACTCCTCCGTTAACAAGAGCAATAGCCATGATGGCAACAACTTCCATCACCCAAGAACGAGGATTCCATACGAAACCTAAAAATTTGAGGAATTCACTTTCCTACAAAAGAAAAAAGAGTGAGCTTTTGCTTCAGGGCATAGAAATGACAAATCTTTTGGAGCTATAAATCGTAACATACTCATAAACAAAAACTCTAGAATCCAAGATTCAAAGAATACACACACAAACTTAGAGAAGAAGGTTAACCTTTTTCTCTTCGAGCTTGTTATGCCCAAAAAGAGCAAGCCTCTAATTAGCAGCTTTTGTAGTAAGATCATTTCTGCTACATCTTAGACTCTCGAAAACCTCTTCGATAGGCACATTTTCTTACGAACAAATATAAAGAAAAAAGAGAGCTTTTCAAGTTTCTATTAGAAAATATAACATTAGAGAAAGAAAGAAGAGAGGGTTTGTGTAGATCTATTACCAGATCCACATTTTCTTTCAAAACAGCCTTGAGGTCTTCTTCTTTGTCCCCCATGATCTTCTCTTAGCTTCTGAAAGAACAGAGATTAAAGAGATAGTTTTGTATTCATTTTGATCTTATTTCATTGATAATGCAATACAAGGCAAAGTTACAACTTTATACTCAAATGTGTAAAACCATAGAGCTTGGATCCTTTGCCACTTGTCTCAATCTTTTTTGTCTGCGATCCCTAGACATTCATAACGGTTACTTGTCTTGATTAGTTCACCTTCACAACTAGTAGTATGGATCCTCTAGTTATCCTTTGGTGGTGTGAGCTTGACCATGTTTGAGCTTGGTTTGTCGTTTGCAACATTCATGCTTTTGTCTTTCTGAAACTCACCGTTTTGTAGCTTGATATTAGGCTTGTGTTTCCATTCCATTTGGGCTTCATTTTTCTCACTCTTCTCCAATGCCTTAAACTCATCGTTTTGAGTATGAAGAAGAGTGTTTTCTCTTTTGGTTTCTTGAGCATGAAGCTTCATTTCTTGAGAATGAAGATTGTCTTTGATAGCCCCCTTCAAACTTGGGGTTGGTGGAAGATCAACTCCGAGTTTGAACCTGAGACTTTGAAAGGCATCACAAGGTAAGGACTTAGTGAAAATATCAGCAATTTGTTGATGAGAAGGAATGTGTTTCACAGTCAAAGCTCCCAAAGCCACACGTCCTCTGATGTAGTGATTATCATTTTCAAAATGTTTTGTTCTAGAATGGAAGGCAGGATTTGCAGTGAGGTAGACTGAAGAAAGGTTGTCACAGTACACCTCAGGAGTATCAAGAAGAGTTATGCCCAATTCCTTTAGAATATGGCACATCCAAGTGACTCCAGAAGCAGTTTCATACAGAGAGCGATACTCTGCTTCAGTTGAGCTCTTAGAGATGGTAGGCTGCTTCTTTGAAGACCAAGAGATGAGATTGTTTCCTAAGAATGTACAATAACCTCCAGTAGATCTTCTAGTCACTTTGCAACCAGCCCAATCACTATCACTCTATGCTCTTAGCTTGAAATCTGTTTCTTTATTGAATGAGATTCCCATAGACAGAGTTCCTTTAACATACCTCAATATCCTTTTTAATAAAGCAAAGTCTGAAACTGTTGGCTTGTGCATCTTTTGGCAGACAAAGTTGACTGAAAATTGTAAGTCTGGCCTTGTGAGGGTCAAATACTGCAACTTTCCTTCCAAGCTTTGAAAGTAAGTGGGATTTTTAAACAATTCCTCAGTCTCTTGTATCTTGTTTAGTTGGAGAGGCAAGGGGGTATATATAGGAGCACAATCTCTCATGCTTGCAGCTGTTAAAAGATCCTTTGCATACTTTTGTTGAGACAAAAATAGACCTTCTTGATGATTGTGAGCCTGTATACCAAGAAAGTAGTGGAGTTGACCTAGATCTTTCATTCTGAATTGTTTGTTGATCTCACTGTAGAACCTCTTCATTGTTTCAGATTCATTTCCTGTTATAGCCATATCATCCACATATAAAAGTAGCATTATAACATCCTTACCTTTGTTGTAGATGAACAAAAAAGGATCTTTGTAGCTGCATAGAAAGCCAAATTCAAGAAAAAAATTACTGAATTTGTCAAACCATGCTCTAGGAGCCTGCTTCAAACCATATAGAGCTTTATGAAGAAGGGATACATGATCTGGTTTTGTAGGATCAATGAAACCAGCAGGTTGTTTCATATAAACAATTTCTGTAAACAATCCATTTAAGAAGGCATTGGTTACATCCATTTGCTTGATTTCCTAGTTCATCACTGTGGCTGAATGAAAAACCATTCTCACAGTTGCTGATCTGACCACAAGATTGTATGTTTCTAAGTAATTTATCCCCTCTTCTTGATCATAACCTTGTGCTACCAAGCGAGCCCTGAGTTTATTTACTGAGCCATCTGCATTCAACTTTATTCTGAATATCCATTTACTTCCCAGGACATTAATTCCAGGTTGATAAGGAACCAGAGACCATGTGTTAGTGATCTTGTAATTTCCCACTTCTTCTGACATTGCATCATTCCATCCTTCATCTTTTAATGCTGCAACTACTGTTTTTGGCTCAGGATAAGAAATCTTTTGAGTATGTAGAACATATCTAGGATTTGGCTTGACAATCCCAGCTTTGGACCTAGTAAGCATTCTGTGAGTGTTTGTTGCAGAGGTAGATGTCTGAATTTGTTCTGGAGTAGAAATATTTGAAGAGGAGCCTGATGAGATGTTTGAAGTATCTGTCCTATTAGGTGGTGAATGGGAGCTGTTGCCAATAGGAACAAGATCTTAGCCTGTCGTACACTCAGGACTCCCATCACCATTTATAGTAGACACTTCAGGATTCTCATTATGATGTAGAGTTGATGAAGTAGCAAAACAATGTTCTTCAGAAGTTCTTGAGTAATCAGGAGATTGAACCACAAGGGGAAGATTTCTGAGCCCTTCTGAGATTGCTGAAGGAGGGTCTTGGTTTTCTGTTGCAGGAAGAAAGGATTGTTGCCAAGCAGATAAAAAAAGGTGTTGTAGGATGAGGGTACAAGTGAGAGTAGATATCAGAGAAAGGAAAGTGACTTTCATCAAACAGAACATGTCTGCTTATGTATACCCTTCCAGTTGTAGGTAGTAAACATCTGTATCCTTTAAACTTCTCATTGTAGCCAAGGAAGACACATTTGAGAGACCTTGGATCAATCTTGTTGACTGCATAATCTCTTAACATTGGATAGCAAGCACAACCAAATGTCCTTAAGGCTGAATAATTTGGTGGATTTTATTCAGAACTTCAAAAGGACTTGGCTTGCAATTTTCTACAGAAGGCAGCAGATTAATCAGAAAGTTTGCAGTGTAGAAGGGTTCTACCCAATACTTCAGAGGTGTTTTGCTTTGGAAGATCATTGATAACCCCAACTCAGTGATATGTCTATGATTTCTTTCATCTAATCCATTATGTTGAGGAGTATAAGGGCATGAAATAAGTTGTTGTATGCCTCTTCGTTGAAGATGTTTGATGAAAGTAGAATTAACAAATTTACCTCCTCCATCACATTGAAAGGAGCATATTTTAGTCTGAAATTGATTTTCAACCATAGCTTGAAAAGATATGAAAACAGAAGAGAAATCAGATTTTTGTTTCAAAGGATAAAACCAACTAAATCTGGAGAAGTTATCAATGAGAACTACATAATAACGAAAGCCTTGATTTGAGCTTACAGGAGCAGGTCCCCATAAGTCACAATGAATTCTTTCAAGGACTCTCTTAGCAACAAAAGCAGAAGGAATAAAAGGAAGTCTGGAGCTATTTCCCATTTGACAAGCTTCACACATCTTCTTGGAGCTCTTATTTATACTTATAGCATTATTCTTGGATAAAAGATGAAGGATGGTAGAGTTTGCATGTCCAAGTCTTTTGTGCCAGACATCATAACTTGCAGCTATTTGTCTGGTAGAGAAAAAGGCTTGAACAAGAGGAGTGCTTAACACATAGAGACCATCATGGGTGCTTCCCAGAGTGAGAAGCATCTTTGTTTCCTTATCATTCACATGCACAGAGTCACAATCAAACTCAACAGTGCACAGATAATCTTTAGTGAGTTTAGACACAGACACTAGTGATTTAGCAATAGAAAGACAGACAAGAACATCTTTGAGAGGTATATTACCTGAGACTGTTAGCAGAGTGGTTGAACCAGTGTGAGTGATAGGCAAGTAGTTTCCATCTCCCACCATCACAGAGTCTGTCCCATTGTAAGGTTGAGCTTGCTAAAGAGTATGTTGAGAGTTTGTGACATGAGCACTAGCTCCAGAGTCTGAGAACCATTCATGACAAGACATTTCAGCCACATCTGTAACTCTCATAGCAGCTAGAGCATTGGTCACTTCTTCAGCTTGATAACTGTTGTTAAACCTGTGCCAGCATCTAAGAGCTTGATGACCTGGTCTACCACAGATCTGACAGATAGGCCTTGTGTCTTCTGTGTAAGTACTGCTGCCAATGGTAGAAGGAATTTGTTGATGAAAACCTCTGCCTCTTGTAGAGTAAGATCCTCTTCCTCTACGACCTGCATGATATCCTCTCCCAGTTTGATATCCTCTGCCTCTATAAAAGTTGGATCCTGAGGTTTGAGTAACATTGAAAGCCAGATTCGGAGAGACAAAGGATTCTGTTGAATAAGCTTGGAGTCTTTCTTCAAAACTTATCAGGCGATATACAATAGAATCAAAGGTAGGACAAGGATGCGTATCCATGGTCCCTTCTATGCTGATTTTGATAGGCTCATAATCACGGTTAAGCCCTTGAAGCGCAGCAAAAATCTTGGTCTTCTCATCAACAGAGCTTCCAATAGAAGCAAGCTGCTCACAGATGGTTTTGATCTCCTTAAGATACTCTGTCATGCTTCTTTCTCTATTGACTGTGGTTTGGAGCCTTCTTTGGAGATCAAAAAGCCTTGTAGATGAAACTCTGTTGAAGAAGTTTGCTAAAGAGAGCCAAACTTCTCGAGAAGTAGATGCAGCTATCACCTCACTTAAAATGTCTTCATAAAGAGAGCCTAATAACCATGACCTGACAATTTGATCAGATCTGGTCCACGAAATAAGATCAGGATTTGTAACAGGAGTTGTGACTCCATTGATTCCTGGGACTTGTAACACAACAGGAGGCTTTGGAATAGACCCATTGATGAAGCCTATCAAGCCAGAACCAGAGAGAAATGATTCGAACTGTGATTTCCACAGAAGATAGTTTTTCTCTGATAACTTCACTGTCACGCAGTTTGAAATGTTAAGCAAAGGAAGAGAATAGGATTCAAGAGCATCTATTGGCTCTGATACCATGAAAGAACAGAGATTCAAGAGATAGTTTTGTATTCATTTTGATCTTATTTCATTTATAATGCAATACAAGGCAAAGTTACAACTTTATACTCAAATGTGTACAACCATAAAGTTTGGATCCTTTGCCACTTGTCTCAATCTTCTTTGTCTGCGATCCCTAGACATTCATAACGGTTACTTGTCTTGATTAGATCACCTTCACAGCTGGTAGTACGAATCCTCTGCTTATCCTTTGGTGGCGTGAGCATGACCATGTTTGAGCTTGGTTTGTCGTTTGCAACATTCATGCTTTTGTCTTTCTGAAACTCACCGTTTTGTAGATTGATATTAGGCTTGTGTTTCCATTCCATTTGGGATTTATTCTTCTCACTCTTCTCCAATGCCTTAAACTCATCGTTTTGAGTATGAAGAAAAGTGTTTTCTCTTTTGGTTTCTTGATCATGAAGCTTCAACTCTTGAGAATGAAGATTGTCTTTGATAGCTTCGAACCCAGAAAAAAGGACAAATTTTTCAGGACTCCTTAATATCCGCCATGGGAAACCCAACCAGAAAACTTCAGAACACGAAAAAATAAAGAGATTTAAGAAGAAGATGCAAAAAACAAACAAGTTTCTTGAGTCGATTTTCTTTGTTATCTCCGTGTGGGTTTTTTGGTTCCAGAAAAAAAGAAAAGAGAGTAAAGGTAGAAAAAGATGAATTACTCACATAAATTAGGTTAAAATTTTTGGTCAAAATTTAGTCACAAAAGAATTTTATCAGAAACTCATCATAACATGTTTTGCCAATTTTGACCAACTTATTTCAAAAAATATTAGTATATTCAACATTTCTTTGGTTAAAAAGGTGATCACAAACTTTTTTTTTATCAATTTCTCACCAAACTAGTATAGTTTTTAAAATTTTTGACCATAACTTTTTGGTCAAAATTTTTTTGACTATTTTATGATGATTTTTTCCACCATTTTGTTAGCACTAGTTTGATGAAAGTTTTTGACAAAATTCCTACCAACTAGAAGTTTTGTTAAAAAATGGTCAAAAATTAATCAAAAAAATTCTGACCAAAATGTTGGTTGAAATTTTGGTCATAAATAGTTGTGTTTTCTTGTAATGTGAGACACATTCACTGTCTGCCCATCTCTCAAGAATTTTGGGCCTCTCTTGAAAACAACTTCAACAAAAGCTCCATTGCCACAGAGGTTGAGTCAAAAAGACGTCTCCAATTGATGACTCTCCAAGGTAAAGAGTTCTCTTGTCTATTGTCAAGAATTTCGTTCAATCTATGACCAATTGAGTTCAATAGGAAAACCAGTTAAGGAATCTCTCAAGGTCTTTACTTTTAAGAATGGTCTGGGGCGTGATATGATCTGATATGTATCGTGGTCAAAAACTCTATGTCTCGTTTTCCCAGACCTACCTTCATAGATATTGTATTTGAGATCTCTGGTCTTGCATCTCACCTTAAAACACCTGAGAGCACAACATATGTACCTCCTCACATGGTGTTCAAACTCAGAGCTTTGACTCATAATAGATAGGAAAAGGGAGTTACTCAAGATATGGAAATTATCATGGTAATGGTGGATATTCTTGTCGAGGAAGGGGGTTACCTCAACATTAATCTAATCCAAAAATCTATGGTGAACGATCTGGCTATCAGATATGTGGGAGCATTGGCCACATTGCACTCAAATTCTATAACTGGTTCGACTACAACTACCTAAATCAACATGCTTCACAGGCATTCTCTTCTCTTAAGGTGCCATATGAGTCTGGAAAAGATTGTTATCTTGACTCATGTGGCATCTTTAACAAATTCACTTCGCTTATGAAGGGATCGAAACCATAATGTTTGCTATCACTCATGTAGAACCCACCACCATCTCCTCTATTTAAGGTATAATTTCTTTAAATGAATTGTTGATTTTTCCATATCTTCAATAATCATTCTCAGTTTCTAAACTATGTAATGACTACTCGTGTGGAGTGTTTTCTAATGCTAACCAAGTGTGAATTATTGATTTACAAACTCAAAGAGTAGTGTCAAAGGGTCCTCGTGATAATGGAATATGTGTGTTGAGGAACCAAGAGTCTACTGCCTTCTACTCTTATCGTCATTGTGTTGCTACTGAGGATACATTGCATTATAAATCGGCATACTCAAATTCAAAAGCTCTTTAAAAACTCAAAAAGACAAAGAAATAATCATTAGTAAGAGCATATTTTCTCTTGTGCGAGCGTTACACGGAAAAGAGTTCAAGACGGATTCAACAATATTCAGAGCATAAGAAGGTGCAAGTTGCTGCAACAGAGTTCTATGATTATACACTGAGCTAGTGGGATCAATTAGTAACATCCAGAAGACGTAATGAAGAGAATCCAGTAGAAACATGGCGAGAAATGAAGGCTATCATGCGCAGAAGGTTTGTTCCAAGTCATTACCACCGAGAGCTTCATCAAAAACTAAGAAGGCTTACTCAAAGACATCGATCAGTTGAAGAGTATTTTCAAGAAATGGAGTTTCGTATGATAAGAGCTAATATTTTAAAAGATAGAGAAGTTACAATGTCTCGATTCCTTGGAGGATTGAATAGAGATATTCAAGACGATTTGGAAATGCAACATTATGTTGAGTTAGAGGAAATGATTCACAAAGCTATACTGATTGAACAGAAACTCAAGCGAAAAGGAAAATCCATAGCTAGATTTGGAGCTGAAAGAACAAGTTTCTTCAAAGAAGAGAAAACATTTTATCCAAGAGATAACAAGACAGTTCATACGCCTAAAGAAGAAACTAAGCCAAATGTGTATAGCAAGGATAAAGGAAAACAGGTAGCTTCAACCTTAAGGGCTCGTGATATAAGCCGTTATAAGTGTCATGGAAGGGGACATTATGCCAATGACTGCACCAACAAGAGAGTTATGGTTATTCTTGACAATGGTGAGTTTGAATCAGAAGATGAAGAAGTGAATGCTACTGAAGAAGAAAATGAAGAAAATCCAGTTCGTGGTGACTTATTGGTTGCAAGGAGAAGTCTAAACATGCAAACAAAGGCTGAAGGGCATGAGCAAAGAGAGAACTTGTTCCACACACGCTGTTTTGTTCAAGAAAGAGTTTGCAGTCTCATAATCATTGGAGGCATCTGTACTAATGTGGCGAGTGATACTATGGTCCAGAAACTTGGATTAGAAGTTAAGAAGCATCCAAAGCCGTATAAAATTCAATGGCTCAATGAAAATGGCGAGATGAATGTGACCAGCCAAGTACTAGTTCCTATAACTATTGGGAAGTATAAAGATGAAATTCTATGTGATGTTCTACCAATGGAGGCTAGACATATACTTCTTGGGAGGCCTTGGTAATATTATCGCAAGGTAAAGCATGACAGTTTCACTAACAAATATTCTTTTGAGTTTAATGGCAGGAAAACTGTTTTGGTGCCTTTAACACCTCAAGAAGATTATCAAGATCAAGTGAGACATAAACAAAAAAAGGAAAACACTCCAAATCAATCCAGTTTCTTTGCTAAATCTGGTGATGTTAAAAAGTCTCTTTATTCTAAGCAACCAAAGTTGTTATTTGTATTTAAAGGAGCTCTTTCGAGCTTAGCTAACCTTGAACCGATGCTGCCGAGTGAGATGTCATCTTTATTACAAGATTATAAGGACGTTTTTCCAGAAGAAAATCCCAAGGGGCTGCTACCAATACGTGGGATTGAACATCAAATCGATTTTGTACCCGGAGCTTCACTTCCAAACAGACCAGCCTACAGAACTAATCCTATGGAGACTAAAGAGTTGCAAAGGCAGATAGATGAGCTTATGGAGAAGGGTCATATTCGAGAAAGCATGACCCCATGTGTTGTTTCTGTTTTACTTGTGCCAAAGAAAGATGGCAGCTGGCCCATGTGTGTTGATTGCCGAGCAATCAATAATATTACGGTGAAGTATCGACTCCCTATACCTTGTTTAGATGATATGTTTGATGAACTGTATGGTACTAACATATTCTTTAAGATTGATCTTAAAAGTGGTTACCATAAGATCAGAATGAAGGAGGGTGACGAATGGAAAGCGGAGTTTAAAACCAAGCAGGGATTATATGAATGGCTTGTGATGCCATTTGGATTAACTAACGCCCCAAGTACTTTTATGCGTTTAATGAATCATGTTCTCAGGACATTCATTGGAGTCTTTGTTGTAGTTTATTTTGATGATATTTTGATTTACAGCAAAAGACTAGAAGAACATGTCAAGCACGTTCAAACAGTTCTGAATGTTCTGCGAGAAGAAAAGCTTTATGCTAACATTAAGAAGTGTACTTTCTGTACATCTAACCTTGTATTTTTAGGATTTGTTGTAAGTGCAAATGGAGTAAAAGTAGAAGAGGAAAAGATAAAAGCAGTCCAGGAATGACCAAGTTCGAAATCAGTTAGCAAAGTAAGAAGCTTTCATGGACTTGCTGGATTCTATCGACATTTTATGAAGGATTTTAGCACTATCGCTGCTCCACTCACTGAAGTTATTAAGAAGAATGTGGGATTCAAGTGGGAAGAACCTCAAGAAACAACTTTCAAAACACTAAAAGAGAAGCTTACTCATGCACCCCTTTTAATCTTGCCAGATTTTAATAAAACTTTTGAAATCAAATGTGATGCATCTGGTATTGGTATTGGTGTTGTTTTGATGCAAGAAAAGAAACCGACCGCTTATTTTAGTGAAAAGCTTGGAGGTCCAACGCTGAATTATGCTAATTACGATAAGGAGTTGTACGCTTTAGTTCGTGCATTAAAAACATGACAGCATTATCTATGGCCAAAGGAGTTCGTCATTCATACTGACCATGAATCTCTCAAGTGCGTAAAAGGGCAGAACAAGCTTAGCAAAAGGCACGCAAGGTGGGTGGAATTCATTGAAACATATCCCTATGTGATTAAGTACAAAAACGGTAAGGATTGTTGCTGATGCACTATCATGACAGTATGTCATTCTTTCCACTCTTGAAACTAAATTGTTAGGATTTGAGCAACTTAAAGAGATTTATGAAACTGATTCAAATTTTCAGGAAGCTTACAAAGCTTGTGAAAAATTCGCGTCTGGCCATTATTTTAGATATGATGGTTTTATTTTCTATGATAATCGTTTGTGTGTTCCTAACTGTTCTTTGAGAAATCTTTTTGTTAAAGAAGCACACAGCGGAGGATTAATAGGGAACTTTGGAGTAGCCAAGACTCTTAAAACTTTTCAGGATCATTTTTATTGGCCACAATGAAAAGACATGTTGAACGAATATGTGAAAGGTGTGCCACGTACCCATTCCTACTCATCCTTGGAATGATATATCTATGGATTTTGTTGTGGGTTTTCCTTTGACTAAAACAGGTGAGGATTCTATCTTTGTAGTTGTAGATAGATTCTCTAAGATGGCTCACTTCATACCATGCCATAAAACCGATGATACTTTGTATGTTGCAAATATGTTCTTTAAGGAAATAGTGCGTTTACATGGAATGCCTAAGAGTATAGTTTCAGATAGGGATACTAAGTTTCCTAGTTATTTCTGGAAAACTCTTTGGTCTAAGCTATGAACTAAGCTTTTGTTTCCAACTACATGTCATCCGCAAACTGATGGTCAAGCTGAAGTAGTTAATAGAACCTTAGGAACTTTGTTGTGTGCATTGATTAAAAAGAATCTGAAAACATGAGAAGAATGTTTGTCACATGCTGAATTTGCTTATAATAATGTTGTACATTCTGCTTCTAAGTATTCTCCATTTGAGATTGTTTATGGATTTAATCCACCTCAGCTTTGGATCTAATGCCTTTACCTTTGAGTGAAAGAGCTAGTGTTGATGGGAAAAAGAAAGCAGAAATGGTAAAAGAAATTCACGCCAAGGCTAGAAAGAACATCAAAGATAAAACAAAGTTGTATGCAAAGCAAGCAAACAAAGGGAGACATCAACTGATTTTCGATGTTGGAGATCAAGTTTGGGTGCATTTGCGCAAGGAGAGGTTTCCAAATAAAAGGAAATCTAAACTGATGGCAAGAATTGACGGTCCCTTCAAGATAACAAAACGGATCAGCGACAATGCCTACCTACTTTACTTGCAAGGTAAGTGCAATCTGAGTTCGAGCTTCAATGTTTCTGATTTGGTTCCATTTTTTTCAAAAGATTCAGATTTGAAGACAAATCTTTCTCAAGAGGGAGGGGATGATATGATCATAGAAGATACAACTGAGCTAAAGCATGAACCAAAACTTAAAGAAGAGATTGTAGATGAGGAAGCGTTGACCATTCCAAATGGACCCATAACTTGAGCTAAAGCTAAGGAACTGACGACAGCTATAGGAAGGATTCTTATGCACATTTGGAGCCACGAAACAGAACTGATCCGGAGTGGAGAAAGAATCAACCAAAGCACTCTAATCAATATCCATGCTAAGTGATCTCAACAAATGGGAAGAGTGTCTCGGTTGTACTCTTTTTTAGGACTTGTGCATGTACAAGTCATTAAAAACTCATTTCTCTCTCTTTTCTCTTTATAATTTCGTGATCTATGTAGTAGAAAGAACAACAACCTTTTTTAATCAAAACTCTTTCTAAAAGTTGTTCACTTGTTGTTGTGTATATCCAGCATAAATTCTCAGAATTCTTTGGTGTTTCCATTGAGTTTATAACTGATCAAATCAAGAGCTTTTCCGCAACTCTTGTGTGATCCATCATCCACATCCATTGTGTTCAATTCTGAACAGCAAGGCTTATCCCAGTCTCATCCAAGTCTAGAATTCGATCTAGGGAAAATTCCCTCGAGATCTCATCACCAATGGTTCTACCCTTTTGGGAAACAATACAAACACTTGATGCCTCAGTCTCAGACTCCACTTTTTAGAGCCTGGAAAACTCCCTCATCATCACCAACTTCTATGTCTGAGCAAGAGATGTCAATGGTTCTAAATACTCCTACAATATAGGTGCGTCCTCTCGAGGTTACACAAAACACAGAGGATCAACTATATGATGTTGCCTCATAAAATGAAACAATTGAAGAAGAAGTTGAGTAAGCTTAATCTGAATATGAGGATTAAGTAGAAGAACCTCAGGCTAATATTCAAGGAGAAGCTCATCCCCTTTGACAACAAGGTCTAAAGTTGGCGTATACAAACCAAATACAAGGTTTGTACTTGTAATTTCTAAATTTTCTATAGAATAACCTAAGACTATTGTCTCAACTTAAAACGTCCAGGATGGAATCAAAATGTGTTAGATGAAATAGGTGCGTCATCTCGAGGTAACACAAAACACAAAGGATCAACTATATGATGTTGCCTCATAAAATGAAACAATTGAAGAAGAAGAAGAAGTTGAGTAAGCTTAATCTGAATATGAGGATTAAGTAGAAGAACCTAAGGAAAATATTCAAGCAGAAGCTCATTCCCTGTCACAACAAGGTTTAAAGTTGGCGTATACAAACCAAATACAAGGTATGTACTTGTAATTTCTAAATTTTCTATAGAATAACCTAAGACTATTGTCTCAACCTTAAAACGTCAAGGTTGGAATCAAGATGTGTTAGATGAAATAGGAACCATTTATATGCTTCACACATGGACATTGGTTCATCTTGGATTGTAAATGGGTATTTAAGATAAATTTGAAATCAGATGGAATAGTTGAGAAGCTCAAGACTCGTTTGGTTGCCAAAGGGTTTGATCAAGAAGAGTGTATAGATTACATGAGATAAATTTAGTCATGTAGTAGGAACAACTGCAATCAGATTGGTCCTAGATACACCTACAACTAAAGGATGTCTATGAAAAAACTAGATGTATCAAATGCTTTCTTACACGGCGAATTATAGGAACGTGTCTTTATGATGCAGTCACCTGGTTTTATCGACTCTAACAAGCTTGAACATGTATGCAGGCTCACCAAAGCTCTATATGGACCTAAGAAAGCCCCAAGTGCTTGGTTTGATACATTCCACAACTATCTACTTGCATATAGATTCACCTGCTGCAAATAAGAATCGGAAGACACATGTTCTGCTTTTGTATTTTTATGATATCCTCCTTACAAGCAGTAATGGCAAGCTTCTACATGACATGCTTCATTCACTAAATAGCAGATTCTCTATGCTGGATCTCGGACCTCCTCATTATTTTTTGAGAGTAGAGATTAAGATTCACACATGAGGTCCTTTTCTTCACCAAAATGCTTATGCTAGTGACATTATCCATCAAGCTACAATGTCGGAATGTAATGACATGGCTACTCCTCTACCACAACACATGGATGACTGGGATCGAGAACCTTTTGTTGAGCCAACCTACTTCCACAGTCTAACTGGGAAACTTTAGCATCGAACTAATACAAGATGTAGCATATAGTTTGCTGTCAACTATGTATGTCAATTGATGCATTCACTTATAAATTCAAACTGTAGAATGGTCAAACTTATCCTCATATATATAATGTGAACAATAAGTATGGGTATGAACATTAAGAAGAATTTGAAACTCACACTTGCAACCATTAGTGACATTGGGGTAGATGCAAAGATACAAAGAGACTACAAATGTTCTGTACATTGAGGGGTCCTAATCTTATCTCGTTGTCTACGAAAAAAGAAAAAAATGAGTCACGAGATCTTCGCAAAGGCTAAATATGAACATTAGTTGAGGCAACTCAAGAAATAACTTGGCTCTCATCTTCTCCGTAATCTTGGAATACAATAGATGGAACCTACTCTTCTGCAATGTGATAATCACTTTGTTGTATACTTGAACACTAATCCGATCCTTCACAAACACTCAAAACACTTCAAAACTGACTACCATTACATCAAGGCACAAGTTGCTTTTTATTTGATTGAGACATAACACATTCCTGCAACAAACCAACTTGCAAACGTGTTCACCAAACCATTGCCACATTGACTCTTCTTTGACCTCATAAAAAAACTTGGTGTGTCTGTCCACCCACTTTAAGTTTGAGGGGTAGGGTGGGGGAATGTGGGCATCAGGAACGACCTTGATGTGAAGCCGGAAAAGCATGCACTTTTGGCACAAAATTTTATAAGTATTTTAGGGGCATTAAGAAATGAATGGTTTCTTTGGTACAGTGATTTGAGTTTCTTGTTACTTCCTTTAAGTGATGGGTTCAACTCCATCCTTTTGCAACACTATTTTTCAAGTTTTTATTTATTAAAGGACATATGATATTTTATCACTTTAAGCATTATATATCTTTGGCTTGGACATAATGTTGAAGGCTAAACTGAAGAAACCAAGCCCATATCCAAAACGTGAAATAGAGCACAAAAAAACACAGAAGAGTAATTTCAACACAACGGTACCCGAAGAAAAAAGTGTGAGCAAACAACTGATTTGCTCCTTTGAATAATACAAAAGATAACAATTATGAAATGTGATGTTTTCTTAAAATCAATTTGTATGTGATGGCTTAGACCCCTCTAGTTGCAGTGGAGTCTTTCATCTTTCCTTTTTTTATCAGTACCCCCGTTTTAGGAGTGGTTTCTGATAGGGATAAAATCAAGTTTTAATCTAAGACTCAACTCCTAGGCCCCAAGATTAAGGCTAGACGTTGTAGCACTTAGGGTTATCGAACCACGATGAGCAATTTTCTACGCATTCAATCCTACAGCTCACATTCATTAATCTAAGTCTAATTAAGGAGATGACTTTCTAACTTAAACAACTAAACAAACAAAGCAAAGCAAGGAAGCAATGATTAAAATGGAAATCACAAACTTTAAACGATATGAAAGAAGATTAAATACTAAAGGCCATGCAAGCAATGGACTAGGTGTAAGATTAAGGAGTCTAAATGCTAATTAAATGCAAGGTTGATGTAATGAATCTCCATTCAAAGGTAAGACAACAATTCAATTAGATCAGTTTCATGACTCTAATTCATCCAATGAACTAAAGTAAAGCTAATCTTCCGATGGCAATCATAAGCTCATTAATCATTAATCCCAAGCCTACTAACCTACTTAACATCAAATCTAGCTTAAAACACCTTCCGGGTGTGAAATCTTTAGAATCTATAATTTGATTGATCACATCAAATCTAACTTTAAACATCCCTAAGTCATTTATATCTATGTAAATCCAACCTCTAACATCATGATTAACACCTAGATCTAACCTTATCAACCTAACTTATGCTTACACTAAAAGACTACTCAGTACTCATGTTCAAAGAGCTCATGCAAACCAAATAGAAACTCATAAACATGAATAAGAAGAAAGAAGAAGGGAAAAAGGAGCAAACTTTTCTATTGATTCAAAGATTCAACAAAGCTTTGCTCAAAAATCTCAAGAGAAGCAAGGAGAGTTCAAAGCAAGAGTAGATTCTAGGATTTTTCATTATTTTAAGAGCGGTTTATATAAAAAAGGGGTGTTGAGTCGGGTCAGCCCGAGACAAACCGGGTCAGACCTAAGAGTGTTTTGTGATTTCAGATGATCTTGGTAGCCTGGAGCAGTGGGGCTGTCCGCCAGGAACTCTTGCTGGACCGCCAGCTTTCTCTGGCTTCAATCCTGGCGGTCTGGAGCAGCGGGGCTGGCCGACAGCTTTTCTGGTTTGACTGCTAGCTATTGCTGGAATGGGTGCTGGCGATTGTCCTGTGGGGGGATGGCCGCCAGCTTCTTGTTTTGGCCGCCAGGAACCTCTAAAAAGGGTTGGTGTTTGCTTATTTCGTCTGTCAAGCCCCCAGGACTCGTCCTCGGGACTTCCTTCCATCGCGGATTGATCCAAAGGTCCTGAGATAGAGTAGAAGAGGAGAAGAAACAAACAACATGCTATTCTAAGACTCCTAAATGAAACTAGAAACTTTTAACTAACAAACTATCCTCAAACTACCTAAAAAGACTATAAACAAGCATGATAATGCAACTAATTCCTAGACTAAAATTATGCACTATTCACATATATCAACTCCCCCAGACTAGAATCTTACTTGTCCTCAAGCAAATGAGCAAGAATCTAAGCCTGATAAAGAGGTTTGAAGGTCGAGTTTAGTCTTTCGTACTTCGCCATAACATTTTCAAGCCCCAATTTACTCTAAGTTCTGAAACTATGGCAAACTCATACTATCAACTCATTCAACTCTTTAATGTTCATTCATAATCTATTAAGTGCGATCTCACTATGGACAATGAATCAAAATCGTTTGGCTTGGTGAGAAAAAGTTTGATCAAGGAGGTTTAATAAGCTCATGACCTTAGTGGTTCACTCATAAAAAGAGTAGTGTGAGACATTGTGTAAAAGCAAGGGAGAGATGAACAATTAACACATATAAAGAATTGGCTTCCACTAGAGTTCACAACCCCTTTGTACATCCTTCATCTACCCCAATGCCAAACATCTTTCATCCCCAACCACAACCAAGCTTTTTCTTTATTTTCATGTCATTTCCTTAAGGCTAAAACTCCTATTCTTTCTCTTTTCTCATAACACTCTGAGGGTCTTTTACTTCTAGCTCTTCTCTCTCTCTAGAAACGCAATCCACAAACATCTTTTCTCTATTATTTGTTTCTTTTCTTTTTCATTTTCTTGCGGACTTTCAACCTTTTTTAAACCTTTTTAGAGATAAACTTATTCTTGATTTTTTTCTTTTCAACTTAGAGTTCTATTTTCTTTTACTCTTCTCCTTTTTCGATTTTCTTTTTCATAAACACCATCCCAAACCACTTAACTCATTCTTGAATCTCTACTTACCCCTTCCTATCTACACTTGTCTTAAATCGAGACTGGTCCTATGGAAGGATTTTCCTTGTCGTTCTTTTACTCACAAGGTTTTTCACATGCGCACACTTTCAAGAAAAGTCCTCACTCAAATGAAATCAATGGGGGTCTAGAAGTAATGGTTTAAGGTTCAAGGGAATGGTACCAACTTAATGATGAAGATGGCCATTTGAATCAACAAAAAGAGTGGTAAAAATGCGGTTCTTGATCCAAATGTTTATAATTACCCACGGTTAAGCATTCAAATCCCATAGCGAGAAACACAATGTCAAATTTTAAGTTCAAGTTCACTAGAGTCAAATGATCTTTCAAGTCGATTTTACTAAAGTAGGAACTTTCGAAAGGGGGATTTCTAGCTATGGATTTTCCATTTTTCCGCTTCGGCTCAAGCTACATGATACAACTAACAAGGGTTTTGGTTGGTTTCCTAAGCATTAGCCACTTACAAGGCAATCAAATCATCGTTCCCCTATGAAAATGAATCCTATATGCTCTAAGACTCAATCCTAAAAACAAGAATATGTAAAATGCAACTATATGCTTTCTTTTTGTTTTTCTCAAAAAAAAATCAACTATTTTTGGTTTTTCTATGACTTAACTATTAACAATGCAAGCTCACCTATATGGGACTCAAAGAAAGGAAAATAGAGACAACACAACTAAAGATAGCACTAACGAACATTCTCCTCCTTCGGACTTACTCATCACCGTCTCGGTGATTGAATAAAACGGCGAAGGAGACCAACAACCACAAAAAACGACATACGAAAGAAGAAATGGCATGTACAATGAAGAAATTTGGTACATTGAATCACCACGCGGAAGGGTTGTAAGCTAGAGATCTTGGGACCTTGAAGTAGAAGCGCTTAGGGAGTTGGAATTGGATGCCATTGTTGGTTTCCATATGAGAGAAGCGACTATTTGGGAGAAAGCAACAAAGCGGGGTACCTTCATCACTCGTGAAGGCATACATGAGTGAGTGCTCATTATAGCGACCCGTTAGTGTCTTTATTCCCAATAGGTATGTCTCATCCATGTAGAGTCTCTCCGGAAGCTCTTCATAGAGATCAAATTCAATTGATGAGAAACAAAAGAGCGAGTGAGGATACCACCAATGTAGACTCCATCGTGTCCATAACAATCAAGGTTATACTGAATGCTCATGAGGTGCAACAAAAAGACCGACCCTTGGCAAATCTCGAAATTGGTGATTGGGATGGACCTTCCTAATGATTGTGGAGCAAGTTTCTTATTGCTCCATAAAGGAGTCCTAACTCTATTTGGGTTGACCATCCGGGAAGTGCCCTCGCAAATATAGTGTTTCCTAAGAGCATCATGACATGACGGATTGTAGGGTTCTTGATCTTTGACATTTTCGCCTCCAAAAAGTCATAATGCTCATCGGTTGCAATGTTCCTCCAAAGCATTGAGACTTGATTGAATTCTGGAGGTGCTCTCATTGTTTCGGTTCTCGGAAAACCATATAGCTCGCAAGACTGGTAAAAAGTGAGTGAGTGTCGGTTTGGACCAATTCGAAAGTATATTCTTCCACTTTTCCCATTTCATCTTCTTCATAAGTTACCATTGTACGGAATTATCGGGCCAACTCTGAATAATTTGCTTCGTCCATTTTTGTGAGGATATGGATATCCATCTTATCCAAGAGGCCGTCAACTTGCTCATAGATCCCCATTCTTCTCATTACTTCTTCATCGGCCAATCTAGTGGGATGAAAATTTAGTTGACGAAGCTCGGTTAAGTGATAGACCTCTTCTCTTGTCCATCCCGAAAATTCAATGTCTTCCCCTCTTTTTCCTCTTCTTGAGAATTTGGATTCCCACGAGTTAGTTTTTCAGTGATGTAGCTTCTTTGTGTGCTCGTGTAACTCGCCATTGTACTTTGATGAAGCAATAGACATGTGAGCCTTAAGAATTCAAAAGATGATGGTTTCAAAGCATTATGGACAAAGAGTCTAACTCATCAACATGTTAAACAAGTATTAACCATCTCTATCATCAATATAGACTCTACACATTGTTCAAGGTACTCAAAGAATGGCAATATCAAAACCTTGAACTCTTAACTCATGGATTTTCACAAAGAGCTAGCTTAAACTATCGACATGAGTCTTCCCAACTCTTATACAAGCATTAGATAAGTCATCTAGCCTATAAACAATCATTTGCAACCAAAATCTCTAAGTTTTCTTAATTTTGAAATTTCTCTAAAATCCTCAAGAACCCTAAAACTTTGAATTTCAAAATCTCAAAAAACCCAACTCAGCCCATGAAGTTATAGCTTTACAAACATATACCCAAGCAATAGAGATGTCAATAATGCTAATAAAGTGCTTGGAATTAACCAAAACAAAGGATTTAAGATATTGAGTAAAAGAGAGAGTTTTTAGAAATTTATCTCTTTGTTCTTGACGGAGATGAGTAGAGAATGAAACTAGAGCAGGAATTAAGCAAATGGGGTATGGAATCTTATATTCAAAACAAAAAATGGAAAAGAAAATGGTTTTGAAATTAGAAAGAAGATGAAAATTTGGTGTTTTCTTTGCATTGTTAGATCAAATGAGGAGAGACAGAGAGATAAAGTGGGTTTTGGGAAGAAGATGAGCAATTAATAGGCACTTACCTAGAAGCTGGCCACCTGGGAACTGGAGGCTGACCGCCAGGAATTCTTCCTGGACCGCCAGGAACCTCTGTTGTAGAAGTTGGCGGCCTAGGAAATGGGGGGGGGCTGGCTGCCAGGTTCCTTCTCCTGGACCGCTAGCTTTCTCTGGGTTGAAGGCTCGAGGCCTTAGCTGGGGGCTGACCGCCAAGAACTCTTGCTGGGCCGCCAGGTTCCTCTGTCTTGAGGTCTTCTCCCAAGCTTTTGCACCTAAACACTAAAACTAACCAAATACAACTTAACTAAGGATAAAATAGACTAAAATATGTACAAGGATACCATTGGTATGCCTTCCAAGAGCGCTTGTTTATCGTCACTCGCTTGATGTTATTTCCTTGTTGAACTAGTGACGGTTGGAACGAGAATCCTCGGGGCTCTTGGTCTCTTTCTCGACCATCTCCAAAGTAATCGCTCGACATGTCGTTTCCATCATATACTTCAATCTCTTGTTCTTGACCCGATCGGGAAGCTTGCTTTTAGCTCTTGAGAAGGGTTTTGGCATGCCTCAACACTTAATCTTGTATTCAATGACACCATTCTCAATGTCAATTGGTATGAGCTGCATAGAAGGCTCAATCTCTTTACCACATGCTGTCTTTTTGAAGTAATCCTCTTCCTCAGAGGATTTGTTCTCAAGGTCATGGCTTGCAAAGATCATTTCAATATCCACCACTAGTTGAGGTTTTTTCTTGCCCTTACCCTTCCTAGACCTCCTTTTCCTCTTGGAGTCATCCTTCACAACATCTTTGGAGCAACCCTCTCCGTCATCATATCCGAACAACTTCTTAAAGTCTTCAAACAAATAAAATTCCTTGACCGACTCTTGGTTGTCTATCTCTTCTTTTCCAAATAGATACTCAAAGGCATCACTTAGATTCAGTATCTCTTTTTTGATTCCTCCACCTTCTTGGAGTTTTCCTCAAGTTAAAGTTCCGCAAAGCTCATCTCGAGCACCAATCATCTTGTAAGTCTTCCCGGGATCAACATTGGTGAGAGTGACCTCTTTACTCTTGATATTAATCATAGCCCCAACGGTCTCAAGGAACGGGGTTCCATGTAGCATTGTGAACTTTCCGGGACCTGATACTCTAACAACCAAAAAATCAATGGGTACCAAGAAATTCCCAACCTTCAAGGGATACTCATCGAGCTTACATATGGGTTTCTTGATTGATGAATCACCCAAGGATATAAGGGAGATTAGTTTGATTGCTTCCTTGATTCTAAACCGTATGATCATGTCATATTAAATCATATTAACACTTGCACGGTATCTACCAACGCTTCCTCTTTGAAAAACCCTTCAAACAAGCACGAGGCCACAAACTTGCCCGGTCTTGAAACTTTTTCAAGGACTCTTTCTTCGGGTAGAGGAGACAATATCCCATGCTTCCTTGCTAGAACCTCGAGGCTCTTCTTTCTCAACTCATACTCTTCAATTCTAGCTTTAAGCTTACGATTCTTGCTTGCTAGCTCTCTTAATCCGGAGAGACAATGTCAACCTTGTGCACCGGGAGCTCAAAATACTCTTTGAGTTATTGCTTTATAAACCTTTGGGGGTACTTAAGAGTTGGTTGGTAAGGCTTCACATCAATGTTCAAATTCATAACACGCTTTTTGTCTCTTGTTGGGGTTTCACCTCCAAATGCCTTTTCCGGTTCCCTTTTTGGTTTGTTCAGTTTCTCATTATCAACCATCAAAGGTCATTCTCTTGAATTAGGATAAGCTATAAACAATACCTTATCAACACACCCACTTTTACTCTTTTTGAGGAAATCCTCATCATCTTGGTAGTGGATAATTCCCTTATCATCAACTTTGCACCCTAGAAGTTTCTCAATTTCATTGATCGCATCTTCTCCTTGACGCTCAAAGTCATCATTCTCAAGAATCATATTGCAAAAGTCTTTTGGGTTTGCCTCGGGTTTTTCAGGTAGGATCCCTTTCCCATTGTTCTATGACGAACTGGCTATTTGAGCCACTTGGTTATCTAGTGTTTTCATGTAAGCGGTGAGATTCTCTACCTTCTTGTTTAAGTCACACCATACCCCATCGATCTTTTGATTCACATCGAAGAAGAGAACACCATCCTCCTAAAAAAAGTTTTGGAAGGGAAAAACAAAGCCTTCTTCAATTTTAACAAGAGGTTGAGTGGACGAGCTTCCCGTATTGGCAAGAAACTTGAAGGGTGCTTTTGGTGGAAAATTTCTTTGAGCTTGTCCTTGTGGCATTTCTTTTTGCATCGGATAGTTTTGATCCGATGGGTTAGCAACGTCTTGGTTTCAGCAAGAGAGGTTGTTGTTCTAATACTTGAATGGAGGGTTGAAAGGCTTTGGGTAGTACTCTCCTTGAATGTAGCATAGATCCTCTTGGTCCTCAAGGTCTTTGTCATTCCCATTACATTTACCGATCTTTGATTCAACTTGGTTAGCCTATAAATCTTTTCGTTAAGCTCTTTTAATCGAGAATCATCTCGGTAAGTCCTATCTTGATCGCGACCATAGCCTTAGTCACTTTGAGCCAAGTTCTCGATGAGTTGCTCGCCTTCTTCAACATCCAGGTTGGCAAATCTTTCCTTACTAGCCGTGTTAAGGGAGTTCCTATACTTTTCTAAACATCCACGGTGCAAAATTCCCAACAAATCATCCTTAGCAACCTCGTGATGCGGGCAAGATCTATTATAAGACTCACTGTAACTTTGCTTGAAGCTTGTGATGTCATTTCAGATTTTAGTCGTCTTTTGCTTCGGGAAGAATTTAGTCATGAACTCTTTTTCCACTTGAGCCCATGTAGATACTAAATCCAAGGAGATATTCTTCTCCCATTGAGCGGCCACATCACCTAATGAGAAAGGGAATAGTATCATCTTGATTGCCTCTTCACTCACCCCATTTATCTTGATCGTCCTACAAAGCCTCTCAAATTCATCAAGATGGTTTAGAGGATTATCCGCCGGATGACCATTAAACTTGATGTTTTGAACCATGTTGATGAGACTATGTTTTATCTCAAAATTATTGGGTTCCACCGCAGGAGGTTGTATCCCGGCCCTATTCCTCCTCGTGTTTGGTTCATCAAGTACACCTATCCTTTGTGCTCTAGGACGCTCTTGGTTTTGAACTCCAATCCCTTGAGCTTGGTTGTTGTCACCAACATTGTTTCCTTGGTTCCCAATGTGATGAGGATTCTCCATGCCTAAACATTGTAGGTGCTCAAGACTTTCTCTTTCCCTTCTTGCTCTTGTATTCTCTCTTGCCAACGTTGGATGTCTTCCACTTGCGGAATCAAATTTGATGGACCACGGCTTCGCAAGTTCATACACCTTCAAATACAAGAACAAAGATTGAGCAAGAATTAGTAACTTAAATAAGAAAAATGGCTTAGTCTCAACAAACTAGCAAATACTAAATGGAAAATAATGTCGATCTCCGGCAACGGCGCCAAAAACTTGATAGAGAGAAAATCAAGTTTTAAAGTAAGACTCAACCCCTAGGCCCCAAGATTAAGGCTAGATGTTGTAGCTTTTAGGGTTATCGAACCACGATGAGCAATATTCTACGCATTCAATTATAAATCTTGCATTCATTAATCTAAGTCTAATTAAGGAGATGATTTTCTAACTTAAACAACTAAATAAAAAAAACCAAGCAAGGAAGCAATGATTAAAAGAGAAATCACAAACACTAAACGATATTAAAGAAGATTCAATACTAAGGACATGCAAGCAATTGACTAGGTGTAAGATTAAGGAGTCTAAATGCTAATCAAATGCAAGGTTAAGGTAATGAAGCTCCATTCAAAGCCAATGCAACAATTCAATTAGATTACTTCCATGATTCTAATCCATTCAATGAACTAAAGTAAATTTAATCTCCAGATGGCAATCATAAGCTCATTAATCATTAATCCCAAGCCTATTAGCCTACTTAACATCTTAATCATCTATTCTCATAGGCTAAGAATGTTAAGCATGAATTAGATTCTATTAGACATTTCATCAAACACATTTCGGGTGTGAAATCTTTAGAATCTAGAATTTGATTGATCACTTCAAATCTAGCTTTAAACATCCCTTAATCATGTGAATCTATGTAAACCCAATCTCTAACATCATGATTAACACCTAGATCTAACCTAATCAACCTAACATATGCTTAGACTAAAAGACTACTCAGTACTCATGTTCAAAGAGCTCATGCAAACCAAATAGAAAATCATAAACATGAATAAGAAGAAAGAAGTGAAAAAGGAGCAAACTTTTTTATTGATTCATAGATTCAACAAAATTTTGCTCAAAGATTTGAGGAGATGCAAGGAGAGTTCAAAGCTAGAGTAGATTCTAGGGTTTTCATTATTTTAAGAGGGGTTTATATACAAAATGGGTGTTGAGTCGGGTCGACCCGGGACAAACCGGGTCGGTCCTAAGAGTTTTTAGTGATTTCAGATGATCTTGGCGGCCTGGAAGAAGTGGGGCTGCCCACCAAGAACTCTTGCTGGACCGCCAACTTTTCTGGCTGGACTGCCAGCAATTGTCGAAACGGGTGATGGCGGATGTCCTGAAGGAGGGGTGGCCGCCAGCTTCTTGTTTGCCCGCCAGGAATCTATGAAAAGGGTTGGTGCTTGCTTATTTCGTCCCTCAAGCCTCCAGGACTCAGTCCTCGGGACTTCCTTCCATTGCGGATTGATCCAAAGGTCTTGAAATAAAGTAGAAGAGGAGAAGACACAAACAAAATGCTATTCTAAGACTCCTAAATGAAACTAGAAACTTTTAACTAACAAACTATCCTCAAAATACCTAAAAAGACTATAAACATCATGATAATGCAACTAATTCCTAGACTAACATTATGCAATATATTACATATATCCGTTTCTCACAGGCTTATCATTTGCGATGGTAGTAATTTGATTCCCCTTTACAACCTATCTCTTTCCTTATCCTCCTTAATCTCTGATTATCTCAATATCGACTTCCTTGCTCTTTTCTTTCCATAACCTCCAAAAATTTCGACTATGGATTTCGCGAAACCTTCGATAAACTTCAATCACCTTAATTCTTCACATCATCTTTCCTTGATTGTCTTTCTCCTAAAAGTGTCATTTCGCCGCCGAAAGATACAGGTCCGCCGAAAAATCATTTCGAATACAATGGTTGACCACCTTCAATTGGCCATGCAATCCATCTCTTTGGAGGATGATGAGCCGATAACGTTGCCCGAAACCCCAGATTTAAGCTGTCGTGTGATAACTCAAGAAGCATTTTTGGAATATTTCTCAATCCCGGAGCTCAAATCATGGCAAAGATGATTAAGGTGATGCCAAAACTTTGGCGAGTGTACGATCGAGTCTAGGGAATTGCCTTGTCTAAAAAGAGTTTTCAATTCATCTTCCAAAAGGAGGAGGATATACTTACTGTCTTAAAGGATCGACCTTGGTCGTTTAATAATTGGACCATGCTCTTGGAGAAGTGGACGAACTCACCTCCTCATGACTTCCTCTCATCCTTTGAGGTTTGGGTTTTGTTAGGAAACATAACAAGAGCTCATTTTACACTGGATACAATCGATCTCCTCGCTAAAGCCATTGGGAAGGTTGAAGAAATAGAATTTGATCCAGATGCTTCTTAGTCATAAACACTGTATGTGAGGGTTCGAGGGGGCACACACATTGATAGACCTCTCTGGCCATCCAAAACTCTATATCTACGTAGCGGAGGCTCAGTCACCATCACGTATGAATACAAACGCATACACAAGTGATGTTTCCTGTGGCATAGGCTCACTCACGAGAACATTCATTTTCCTTACCGCAAGAATGCAACAGGGAATGGATCATTACACACAAAAGTTGTGGTGGCTACTGGTATTTCCCAAGGCACTCAAAAAACAGCAAGAGCCAATGCCGCTTATGATCCACCACCTGGCTTTCAACCTCTCTTTCCAAAGAAGATCAACGTGTTGTTATGCAGTATATCTCACATTCTAATCCGACTTAAAGAAATGCTCGAATCGAGAGATTTCTACAATCCATTGAAAAGGACATGGAAGCATCCTCCAATAGAGGACCCACGTCTTTGATTTTGGGAAAAAAATATTCTGATGGATCGTGAAACTCTAGCAGGTGCTCGAAAGGCAATTTCAAAACAATTCAAAGATGCTCCAGTGTATAATGAGGAAGAAGTGTCATCTTCACAAGATGTTTTATCTCCTTTGCCCAATGGTGGTTCGACGGGTTTTATGATTGGGCCTTCTATGGTTCATTAATCTTGGGTTGTTGCTGGCACTAAAAAGGATAGAGGTATACCTCCATCGTACAAGAGGAAGTATAAGACGAGAGCATCTTCTCTTCATGACCTCAATCTCTCCTTTGATGGCCACAACAAGAAAACTTTTGAAGGTGTCATCGCTGAAGACCATGCCATGGGGACAACACCAGCTTTGAACAGAGCACAACCAAAGGTCGAAACCAGTTCTAAAGCTATTGATATTGTAGCTGCACAAGGCGAGATAGTGGTTTCTGGTCAGGAGGCTTTAGGCAAAAGAAAGGCTACGACTCTGATACACAATCTGATCGCTAAATCCCCTAAGAACCAAGATAATATGGTGGCTTCCGGATTGAAGGTGCTAACACCTCAATGAGCATATTGAGTTGGAACTTTCATGGTGTCGGAGGCACCGAGACAGAGACAGTCCAACGTCTGTGAGAGATGTGCAAAACCATTTTTCTGGATTTTCTTTTTTGATGGAAACAAAACAATAGATTGATTATGTTCTTGGTTTGAAAAAAATTTTTGGTTACGATGGCTTGGTAATAGTAGATCCTATTGGTCTTAGTGGTGCTCTAGCTGTCATGTGGAAGAGTTGTTATAAAGTTGATGTTCTATGTGTTAATAAAACGATTCTTAATCTAAAGATTTCAAATGGATGAGTTTCTTTCTTTCTTTCATGTATCTACGGTGATCCGTTTCGATCTAATATACAATTGGTTTTGCGATCAGTTGGTCAACATTGGTGTTTCCCGTGATGATGTTTGGATGCTTATCAGCGATTTCAATGAACTAATGGAGAACAAAGAAAAGTTGGGGAGAAATGAAAGGCAATATTCAACCTTTTGGGACTTTAGAAACATGTATGTGAATTGTAAGCTTAAAGAGATCAAGTTCTCGGGTATTTCATACTCATGGGCAGGTTGGGGAGACAAAGAGTGGATCCAATGTAGATTGAACATGAGCTTTGGTAATGATGAATGGTTCAGATTATTTTTGTGCTCGCATTTGACTTATATGGAGATGTGGGAATCCATCGCCCTATCCACCTAAACTTCTCTCCATAAGCTGCTCAGGTGATTCATGGTCAATTTACTTCGACAAAAGAATCGCTTCAGCTTAGGGGGTATATAACATAGTACACAAAAGCTGGATATGAGATGAGTCAAATCAAAGTCTTACCTTAATAGATCATTTATCTCGATGCAGGTCAACCATATCTAAGTGGGAGAGAAGTTCAAATCTTTATTTAGCCAACCGCATCAAAAGTCTCCATGCAACGATTGAAGAGGAGACAACCAAGATCTTCCCTAATGTTCATAAACTCAAAGATGCGAAAAAGAGTTAGCCAAAGCCTACAAAGATGAAGAGGTCTTCTGAAAACAGAAATGTCGAGAGGATTGGCTCAAATCTGATGACAAGAAGACATGTTATTTCCATAATTGTGTGAAGGAACGAAAGATCAAGAATCAAATTCTGACGTTGAAAGACAATAATGGAGTTAAGCACTTCACGGAAGGCTCCAAAGGAAACATTACCATAGAGTTTTTCAGAAACCTGTTTGAAAGCTCAAACGCTTTTGATTTTGAGACTCTATTTGAAGGTTTCAATTCGAAAGTCATGCAGGACATGAATGATATTCTGGTAGCTCTAGTCCATGATGAAGAGATAAGACAAGCGGCTGTTGGTATCAAAGGTAGCAACGCACCGAGTTCGAATGGCTTCACAGATGTGTTCTACAAGAGATTTTGGAACATAATAGGCCTGAAAGTTACCGAAGAGATTCATAGCTTTTTTAGAACAGGGATAATGCCTCCCGAATGGAATCACACTCAGTTGTGCTTGCTGCCAAAGGTTGAAAATCCTTCTTTAGTGTTGGATATGTGACCAATAAGATTATGTCTGGTACACTACAAAAACATATCGAAGATATTGTGTGAGCGGCTAAAAGTAATTCTTCTCGGTCTTGTTTCGGAAACACAAGGTGCATTTGTTTCGGGTCTCTTGATTACCGACAATATTCTTATCGCACATGAGATAATCCATGCCCTCTGTACATATTAGATTATAGTAAAAGATTTTATGGTCGTCAAAATGTACATGTCAAACGCTTATGACCGGCTGGAGTGGTTCTTTATTGAGATGCTTCATGAGAAACTTGGCTTCGCTAGAGTGTGGATAAGTTGGATAATAGGATGCATTACTATCGTTTGATCTTGTTGAATGGAAAATCCCACGGTTACATCAAACCAGAGAGGGGTCTACGTCAAGACGACCCTCTCTCACCTTTCTTGTTTATACTAGCTGTGAAATCCCTTGTTAACGTTCTAAGTCAAGCAGAATTCTCTGGTAAAATTTCAGGTATATGGTAGGACGTAGTGGCCCACCCGTTCACCATCTCCTCTTCGTCGATGATTTCCTGCTTATGTGTAGAGCGACAAGAGAGGAAAGTGATGAGTTGCTTCATTGTCTAAATATGTACAGACAAACTTCAGGTCAATGAATCAATTGCAATAAGTCCTCAATCTTCTTTGGTTAGAAAGTCGAAGACTCTGTTAAGGGAACAATACAAGTGATCCTAAATATTACGAAAGAAGGTGGTAATGGTTCTTATTTAGGCCTACCTGAATGCTTTCATGGTTCAAAAAGGAAACTTTTAAACTTCATTCAAGAGAAACTACAGAAACGGCTCTATAAGCTATGCATTACATGTATACACCCTTACTTGTTTCAAGTTACCTCAAGATCTTTGTAATAAACTAACTGGAGCAATGTGGGAATTCTGGTGGAGCAATTGTGGTAGTAAAAGAAGTTGCCATGGATTGTGTGAGAAGAAACGAGATGGGGGACTGGGTTTTCGAGACGTCCAAGGGTGAAATCAATCACTTCTAGTAAAACAAGCTTGGCGTCTCTGGTCACAACCATCATCCCTTCTGGTGTGAGTATATCAACATCGATATTACAAGCATGGATGCTTCTTTGAATGCATTGAAGGTGACTGACCATCATATTGCATGGGGAAGTATTCTCTTTGGGAGAGAAATTTTGGCTAAAGGCTTGTTACGCGCCTTTGGGAACGGTCAGGNAGAGAGGAGAATTTGAAGATTAAGAACAAGGAAGAAGTTTATTCATTCCATGATGATTCTAAATGTTACAATGAGTAGTTCTTAAATAAAGCTACTAGAAGAAATTCAAATAATAAAGTACTAACCTATATTCAAACTTCCTAGTACAAATATTAATT
>OVAN01002110.1:0-35499 GCA_900406275.1 Anastatica hierochuntica | reverse complement strand
ATATTAGACAAAACACTTAACATTATAATATTTTAAAACTTAGAAGTATAAGTTGCTCAAAAAACTATAATAATTAATAATAATATGAATCCAGCGCTTTTAAAGCGCGGGTCAAAATCTAGTTTGTTATGAAATATACAACGAATTTTGTTTTACGGTTTCAAGTATCGGGTATTATTCGAACTAAACCCGAATTTGTATAGACATCCAAAAAATTCAAAAAATTTCACAACTAACCGCGGACATAAAATTCAAAATAACCTAAAGTATCTAAAAAATTTGAACGTGAAACGAACATAAAACTCGAAATAACCGAAAATCTCAAACCCGAAATTCGAAATAATCTGAGGAATCATGAAATATCCGAAAAAACCCAAAAAACCCCAAAAAATGAAAATATCTGAACTTGAACCCGAAAGCCCAAAAATATGCAAACTAAGTTCGAAATAATTTCGAGTATATTTCAATTTTTTTAAGTTACTAAATCCAATCCGAAGTTGAGTATACCCTAACTAAACTCGACCTGAATCATAAAATAAATAGATAAAAAATTTAAAAATACATGCAAGGTAGCGCAAATGAAACTCTAGTTCTATTTTATTGTTTCCTCTTTTATTGCTTTTTTATTTTATATTCTTCCATTTAATAAAAAAGAATCTGATTCATTTGGTGGATAACAAAAAATCCTAACAGGTGACCAACAAAATATAACAATCATATTTTATTGCATATTCAACCAAATGTAAAGTATCAAATTAGTTAATACATTTGTTTTGTGAATATATTTATCATATTCTTTGTTTCTCTTATATAAAAAGGGCAAATATAATGTTTCTAAAATAAAATCTAATAATTTTAGACACCAGCAAATACATTATTAACAAATAAAGAATATAAAAACGACAAACAATTTTAGTAGACACCGACAGATAATTATTAACGTGTTGAAAGTTGAATTTCGATGAAATGATTTGTATTTTTTTGTAAAGTTGAGAAAACAGGTTTCAGTGGGTGTGACGTTGTGGTCCGAACAATGACGCAGTGTTGCACTAGGTGACTCGGAACGCTAAACACAAACACGTAACCCTAGTATATAGAAAAATTCAATAATTAATAATATTTGACGAACAAAAAATTAACCTCAACAGAAAAAGTACAATTTGAAAAACCGAATCGAATCCGATAAAAAATCTCAAATATGTATTCGAACCAATTTGTAAAACTATATGAATGAATTAGATATTGTTTTGAATTCAATATTACTTTTTTCGACATACAATTTCACAGTTAAAAGTGTTTGTACTAGAGCGATATTAGAAAAGGTCACCTTCCAAAAAATGAGTTTTCAAAATCGTGCGAATGATGACAAAACACATGACGAAAATCGCGTGGTGCGTGGATAGTAAATCTAAGAGGAGGCGAATGTGAAACCCCGATTTATGGAGACAAAGTGGTGTTGAGAAGAGCTTAAAAAGATTGATTTTGCAACATATGTCACCAAATTGCACATATCTTTTCGGTCAATGATCATGATAGAGCTCAGTTAAACATCTTTGTATGCTGAAGCGATATTGGGATGAGTAACCTTGCGGGAAGTGATTCACGCGCGGAATCGTGCGAGTGAGGAGAAAATACAGGAAAATATCGCGTGGCGATTGCAGAGATAGTATATCATGACTTTAAAGTTTCTCCTTTAAGTATCGCTTCCAACCGTCGTACAGGGTGAACACGTGGAATTTTGTCCTTGCCTCATTGAACATCTTTTATATTGTATATCTATCCAACTCCACGAAGTAAAAAATAAAAATAAGTATTTACAATGCTAGTTCAAATTAGATCGCATTGGATTAAGTTAGAGACTATTGAGATCTCTTAAGTGAGGACTTTTTTTAGAAGGGATTTGCATAGTGATTTTGAACAAAGAAAGGCTTGGAATACATCTTTTGAAATCATGTGAATGTCTAACTAGTGATCCAAATAGTCATCCTTTAGTTTAGGTTTTTCTGCACATTAGTCATTCGCAAAATATACAGAAAATGTTTCAGTAAATCATGTGTAACTTTAAAGACAAGACTTCCAAATTTATCGATACGTATTTTCTCGACCAATTTATTCGTGAATAAAAGTATCTAGTTTCCAATTCGTCTACATGATCAAATCTCTGGAGCTGTCAAGATAAAAAATAGAAGAATGTTCTCTCTCCAAACCTCTCGTATTTCTGAGATTATTTCTCTCATCCTTGTTATCGTCTCGCGCTGGTTTACTTTCTAGTGGAATCTTCCTGAGACTGATAAAGATATTGATATTCAAAGATTTTGGGCCGCGAGAGTTCTTTCTCGTCCTGTTCGTAACCACCCTTTTCAAAGACCTAGTGTTTCGACACTTTTGACGTGACAACCTCAATCATAATTCGAAGAAAAACAAACACGAACTTATTTCAGATATATTTAGATTTTTTCATATTATACTAAACCCGATTACATCCAAAACAAACTCGACCTAACATTTTAAAAATATCCAAATAAAACCTAAATTTAATAGGTTCGAACCGAACTCGAACGAATAAACAAACGTTCAACTCTACCAAAAATATCATATTCATGCTAACTTTTTGTTTTGTAGTTTATTTTTGGTAGATGATCTAATAACAAACCAACATTGAATGACACACCTAAAAATTTCACAAACTCCGTCAAAAACCTTCTCGCAAGTCACACTTTACAATTCTTCCTTCATCCACCATTAAATACCACCACGTGTCATGTCCTGTCAAACTAATAAATACCGAATCCACAGTAACAAAAATACACCGAAAGGCACACGATAATTACCCATCATCTTCTTCTTCTTCCTCATCTTTTATAAAACTTGCTTCGTGTCTCGGCTACTAAAAAGCACACCCGCGTCTTCTTCAACTCTTAACAAAATCTTTTTAATTTTGTTAAAAGTTCCGTTCTTAAGGAAACTCCGGAGAAAGATAACGACGGCGAAGCTAATACGTATACGCTTAATAATAATCTCTTTCTTCACCTGAGAAAGCATCTTCATACATTGCGGTAATCATAAATTATCCAGAGTGAAAGCGAAACCAATCGTCTTTTATCTTCTAACATATTTTTTAAAAATCTGTGTAGAGAAAATGCAGTAACACAAAACGGAGAAGCAAAAGCAGAAAAAAACGATGCTTATCTGTTTCTTCAAGTTACTCTGTTTATTTCTATAAATTGATTTCGAGGAGACGAAGAAGAAGAAGGAAGATAAAAACAAATTCGGATGATGTTAATTTTAGCGGAAATGGTAAGAGGAAGAAAGATAGAGATGGTTTCTGTTTTTATGATTCTTCTTCAGTTAGTGGCGGCGGCGACGGCGGCGAACGTGACGTACGACCACCGTGCTTTGTTAATCGACGGGAAACGGAAGATTCTTATCTCCGGCTCTATTCACTATCCTCGTAGTACTCCTGAGGTTAGTATAGTACTGTACAGTGTTACGCAATGACAGGCTGTATAATAACAAACTGTTAGATATTTTTTGTTTTTGGTGTATAGATGTGGCCAGATCTTATTCAGAAGTCTAAGGACGGTGGCTTGGATGTTATTGAGACTTATGTTTTCTGGAATGGTCACGAGCCGGAGAAGAACAAGGTTTGTCCTGGGCTGAGAATTCGGATGGCTTCTTTCGATTTTTAGTTTTTTCGGTTCTTAAATTGGAACCGTTCCTAAAATATTTCGGGTCAGTTTTGGTTGGATTCAAATTCGATTCCGTTTGAATTAAGTAACGATTCAGATATTAGCGGCCAAATATTTTGTTGGTTATTTTAGGATGTATTTTTCGGGTATTTATAGATAATTTTAAGTATTTTAGATATTTTCAGTTTTTTTGGTTCTCAATAATTGGAACAATTCGGTTATTTTCTAACTTTGGTTAGTTTTTTTTCGGTTCTTTTTGTTCAGTTTTTCGGTTCCTATTATTATGTCCACTCCTAGTCCGTCGTTTGATTCTAGTGTCGCATACTATATGGAAATTTTTGTCTTTTTTGCAGTATAATTTTGAAGGAAGATACGATTTAGTTAAATTTGTGAAGCTTGTGACTGAAGCTGGTCTCTATGTTCATCTACGAATTGGTCCTTACGCTTGCGCAGAATGGAATTACGGGTAATAATAATAACACTGTGGTTTTCAGGATGATGATTCGGTATTTTTATACTATAATCTTTAGTATGATTGTTATTGGAAAATGTGGAACAGTGGTTTCCCAGTGTGGCTGCATTTTGTTCCTGGAATTAAGTTTCGAACCGATAACGAGCCGTTTAAGGTATGGTCTAAGGTGTGAATATGTCAGCAAAATGTGCGAGTTTTAGATGTTACAAGATTGTTGTCTTTGTGTGTTTTGCAGGCGGAAATGCAGCGATTCACGGCCAAGATTGTTGATTTGATGAAGCAGGAAAAGCTATATGCATCACAGGGAGGTCCGATTATTCTCTCGCAGGTTGTTGTCCTGTCGAAAATTTTTACTAACTGTAACATATCTCAGGATTCTCGTTGATCTTTTCGTGCTTTGGATGTTAGATTGAGAATGAATATGGGAATATTGATACGGCTTATGGTGCCGCGGGAAAAAGTTATATGAAGTGGTCTGCTTCTATGGCTGTTTCACTAGATACCGGAGTACCATGGAACATGTGCCAACAAGGAGATGCTCCTGATCCCATTGTGAGTCTCTAAAGAATCTTACTACGTAGTCTTAGTTGAATAAAAGTAGCAAGTGTGTCAAATTTGTGGGAGTTAGTTAGTCTTGCTGATTGAGACATTCTTGCTTTTTTGTTTGCTTTTTCGATAGATCAATACGTGCAACGGTTTCTACTGCGACCAGTTTACTCCTAACTCGAAGAATAAACCTAAGATGTGGACCGAGAATTGGAGTGGATGGTGTCTCTCTTTATTCTTGTCTGCCTTACTGATTTGTTCTGTCTCAAAAGGTTGTATTTTGCTCACTTTCTTGTATATTTTGATGACCAGGTTCCTCGGCTTTGGGGACCCTACCCCCTACAGGCCAGTTGAAGATCTTGCATTTGCAGTCGCACGGTTTTTCCAAAGAGGCGGAACTTTCCAGAACTATTACATGGTAATAGACACAAGAAGCACTTTCTGTGTTTTCCTATTGATTACTCTCCTAGAACTCTCCATTAAGCTATTGTTTTGCTCTTGTCTTGCTCAGTATCACGGTGGAACAAACTTTGATAGAACAAGTGGAGGACCCTTGATCACTACTAGTTATGACTATGATGCTCCAATTGATGAGTATGGTACGGATTCTACCACGAGATGTACTGCAATTTGTAGATTCAAAAGGTGTACGAATTACTGAAGATATGTGATTCGTTCTGTCGCAGGACTTCTTAGACAACCGAAATGGGGACACTTACGAGAGCTACACAAAGCTATCAAGCTTTGTGAAGACGCGTTGATCGCCACAGATCCAACAATTACTTCATTGGGTTCAAATTTGGAGGTAACAATAATAACATCATGTAGTTCCTCTTGAAAATGAATACTAATCTCTCTTCACAGGCCTCTGTATATAAAACAGCATCTGGATCGTGCGCTGCTTTCCTTGCAAACGTTGGCACACAATCTGATGCTACTGCGACTTTCAATGGGAAATCATATCACTTGCCTGCTTGGTCCGTAAGCATCTTGCCGGATTGCAAAAACGTAGCTTTCAACACAGCAAAGGTATGTTCAGTAGCATATTCAAACCGTTGAGCTCGTCACCACGTGTTATATTTCCGGCAGCAACAACTGACCAGTCTGTGAAATGCAGATAAATTCCGCAACTGAGTCTACCACATTTGCTCGTCAATCATTAAAGCCCGATGCTGGTTCATCTGCGGAATTAGGTTCACAATGGAGCTACATTAAAGAACCTATTGGAATTTCCAAGACCGACGCATTCTTGAAACTTGGATTATTAGAGCAGATAAACACAACAGCTGATAAAAGTGATTACTTGTGGTACTCGTCGAGGTAGAGTAGTTGCTTATGTTCTTATTTATACCATTTCCTCCGTTCCTTCATCGATGAGTAAAGTTTAGCTATGTGTTTCAATCTAAAACAGGATGGATATTAAAGGCGACGAGGCTTTCCTTGACGAAGGATCTAAAGCCGTCCTTCATATCGAATCCCTCGGTCAAGTTGTCTACGCTTTTATAAATGGAAAACTTGCCGGTATTATATGTTGCTATGAGTTTTCACAAGCAGTTGAAATTAAGTTTGCCATTGAGTTTTCCTGATAATACCAACGATACACATATTGCATACACAATCTTGTGGTTGCAGGAAGCGGAAATGACAAACAGAAGATTTCTTTGGACATTCCGATTAATCTTGTATCGGGGAAGAACACGATTGATCTCCTTAGCGTGACCGTAGGGCTTGCGGTACGTTCTCTTCATTTTACAATCAGAAATGCATTGTTTGTCTGATGTAAGAATGGCACAATTCAAACAATTTAATCTTCACTTATACCTCAGAACTATGGAGCTTTCTTCGACTTGAGGGGAGCAGGAATAACCGGTCCTGTGACACTTAAAAGCGCAAAAAGCGGTAGCTCAATCGATTTGTCTTCACAGCAATGGACTTATCAGGTTCGGTTACATTGATTCTCCATTTACCTTGAATCAACCACATAGAATCTCTTGTCCTACTCACCGCTACCTCCGGCTTTTAAAGTTTTAACGGTTGTTATTTATAGGTTGGACTCAAAGGAAAAGACACAGGTTTAGCAACAGGAGATTCTTCGGAATGGGTTTCAAAGTCTCCTTTGCCCACTAAGCAGCCACTGATTTGGTACAAGGTGAGACGAAAGCGTTAGCTATTTGATAGAAACTCTGTTTTCTAGTCGTCCTCTAACAACAATCGTTTGTTTTACGATGTCCCAGACAACATTTGACGCTCCTTCTGGGAACGATCCAGTAGCGATAGACTTCACGGGTACAGGAAAAGGCATTGCGTGGGTAAACGGACAGAGCATAGGTAGATACTGGCCAACCAGTATAGCTCGAAACAACGGCTGCACAGATCCGTGTAACTATAAAGGCACTTACCGCGCAGACAAATGCCTCAAGAACTGCGGAAAACCTTCACAGACATTGTAAGTACCCAACCGATCTTACATCTCGGAATACTAATCATACCGGACTTCCTCAAAACATCAACTGTGTTCTATTTTTCGTGGCAGGTATCACGTGCCTCGCTCGTGGATAAAATCTAGTGGGAACACACTTGTTCTGTTAGAAGAAATGGGAGGTGATCCAACGCAAATATCATTCGCTACAAAACAAGAAGGAAGCAGTCTGTGTCTGACCGTTTCACAGTCTCATCCACCGCCCGTGGACTCTTGGATTTCCGACGCGAAAATCTCGAACAAAACCAGTCCGGTTCTTTCCTTAAAATGTCCAGTCTCCACTCATGTTATATCTTCTATTAAATTCGCAAGCTTTGGTACACCCAAAGGTACTTGCGGTAGCTTCAACCACGGCCGTTGCAATAGTGCTCCATCACTCTCCATCGTCCGAAAGGTTTGGTTTCATTTTTTCCTTTCTCTTCGTCGTCTTTCGTGTTCCTTTGAAACAATTTGTGAATACTTTGGCAGGCATGCGTGGGATCGAGGAGTTGCAATGTTGAAGTCTCGTCCAGAGTTTTTGGAGAGCCTTGTCGTGGAGTCGTTAAAAGCTTAGCTGTTGAAGCTTCTTGTTCATGAGTGCTTTGCTACTCCAGTTCAGATTTGAAATGATGTATAATGTAATTGTTGAAAATAAAAAAGCTAATGAAATGGATAAATGTTTCAAATGTCATTTATAAATTTCTTAATCCATCTAAAATTTCTCCAGCGTTTTTCGGTTATCTGTTCGGATTCGGTTCGGTTTAGTTGGAGTATTTGTTCGGGTTCGGTTCGAGCTACAAGAGTGCGAAGCTCTTCTACTTCCAATAATAAACCCTAACGTTTCTCTACCATTTACCGCCACTTCACTTCCAATGTCGGCTTCATCTTCAACCGATTTGCTTCCTTCCGCCGCCGAAACCATAACATCCTCCGATGTCCCTCCGGCTCTTGTCGACCCAATTGCATTACCCGATTCACATCCAACGGATGACGGCGAAGCTATCGGGGAGAAACGAAAACGCGAAGACGCCGAAAACGAGAAGACCGATCTCAAATCTACAGACTCGAATCCGACTCTTTCACCGTGGTGGAAGACGAGTCTCTGTTCCTATTTCAGGCGCGAAGCTAGTTGTAGCCATGGAAGCGATTGCAGATACGCTCACGGCGAGGAAGAGCTCCGGCAGAAACCGGATAATACTTGGGACCCGACTTCTCAGCGCGGAAAGAAGGCGAGGATGTCTGAGAACACCGGAAAATCAACGGAAGAAGAGGAAGATGGCGAGGTTTTGTTCACGGAGGATATGATGGACGATAACGACGGAGAAGGATGTGGTGATGCTAGTGTTCATCACGATCTGTCGCTAAGTAAATGCTTAGTGCATATTCCCAGAAAATGGCAATCAGATGATCTCAAGGAGTTTGTGCGAGAACATGTAAAAGTTTTAAGCTTTTTGAAGATTTTTAAGATCTGAAACACAACACAACCATTGATTGATTAGTCTATTAGAATAGGATGAATACTTAGAGTATGGCTTTTTCCAGTGATTGATTCATTGGCTTTTACAGGGAGTTGAGTTTAAATTTGCGAAGAAAAGACGAGGAATGATGGTTGGTTTTTTGACATTTGAGAATGCAGAACAATTGCAGAAAGCCATGGAGGTGCCTTTTTGAGTCTATTGAATCGAGAATTCGAGATATCTCTCTTTTTTGTTGTTTGATAATCTGTTGATATGTTGACAGATTTTGGAAGGGAAATCTGCTGGTAACAAGAATTTGAAGATCGCTGATGTCCTTCCCCGCAAAATCGACAAGGATGAATCGAAAAACAAACTAAAAACTGCTCGTGAAGCTGTTACTCCCTTGGCAGATCTTTCTTATGCCGACCAGCTTGAACAGAAAAAGGCTTCTATCATGCAAATGCTGAAAAAACTTGTGAGGGACTTCCTTATGTTTCTTTTCTGTTTTGCGATCGCCGTTTTCAATTTCATCAAGACTGATTTTGTTGGAAATATATTTTTTTCGAGCAGACAAGAAATGCGCGCAAAGCTTGTCCAAATGGAAAATCCCTTCCACAGTGGATCCTACAGTCTAGAGAAATAGGTAAGCAAACTATACATTGTTGATTTCTAGGATCTTACACTCCTCAGCTGTTTGTGTTAAATGATCTTTGAAGTTTTTTACTGCATCCTAACAAAGAGAGTACTTGTGATCTTTGTTTTGGTTGTCCTTATGAAGATTGGGCGAGAATTTTAAATCCATACATGAAATCATGCAGGTGGTCTTTCATGCAAGCTGGAGGGCATTATTGAATCGCCTATTATAAATGGTTACAGGAACAAGTGTGAGTTCTCGGTTGGATATTCCGTTGAGGGGAAGCTAACTGTTGGATTCATGCTCGGAAACTTTAGGTATATAATTTCTTCTCTAAAAAACTTGTGTTTTTGCATAGTATAATGGGAAGAGCTAATGCAAAATCTTACCAGTGCGGGTGTGACAGCAGTCGAGGAAGCTGTGGATTGTCCCAATATCTCTAAAATTGCTTGCCGGTATGCGTCAATCTTCCAGACGTTTTTGGAAAAATCAAAGCTCCCAGTTTGGAATAGATTTAAAAGTTGTGGGTTCTGGAGACAGTTGACGGTATGTGTATTTCCGGATACTCTGTTATGTTATAGCTCTAGCATGACATGCCTAACTCATCACATGACTTAAAATAATTATAATTAGGTTAGAGAAGGGAGAAAACCTGGCGTGTTTTCAAATGATGAAGATGTCGATACAAGAATTGCAGAGGTTATGCTTATTGTTCAGGTTTGTGTTGTCGTCTATTAGCTTAAATAGTAGTCGATGGTTTTCTCCAGCATATTATCATCTCGTGTTTTGATTTATCTATCTCGCCTGAAACTCTCCAGGTTTGTACTACCGATTCTGATGAGGCAGAAGTGGCAACCGAGTTTGAAGAAATGGCAAAAGCATTTTCTGATGGAGCTAGAGCAAGCTCTCCACCTCTTCCTTTGACCGTATTAGTCGTTCAGGTGATTACTTCTCATTAACCGCCTCTAGAACAGCTTCCTAGCTGTATAGTCAAGTTTTATCATTAACCGCCTCTATCATTTCTTTCACAGGATCACGTAGGTATATCTAATGTTGCACCGCCAAATTGTCCACTGAGATTGCTGCCTATTCCAGGGTCAGATAATGGAACGAATCAGGACCAATCCACCAATGTCTTGACCGAAGCCCGCATCCACGATCATATCAACAACCTTCGGTTCAGCATATCCCCAACAGCATTCTTTCAGGTATTAACTGATTCTTCATGATTTATGCACCTCTAATTCGTTGATAAGATTTAGATTGGCGTTGTTTTAATAGTTTTTAAAATGGTTGATCAAGGTTAATACCGTTGCTGCGGAGAAGTTATATTCAGTTGCTGGAGATTGGGCAAAGCTTGATCCCGACACTTTACTCTTCGACGTGTGCTGTGGAACTGGAACAATTGGGCTCACACTGGCACACCGTGTTGGGATGGTAATACTCGGCTACTTTAACTTGCAAAAGCGATTCCATCTTAATGGACTCGGCAATAACCTCTTAGGATCTTACAGGTAATTGGCATAGAAATGAATGCTTCGGCAGTATCAGATGCTGAACGGAATGCAAAGATCAATGGAATAAGTAACTGCAAGTTCATCTGTTCAAAGGCATGTATCTGACAATAACTCGTATATAGTTGTCGGTTTCACTGTTTTGACCGTATGGATTCTTGTTCATGGTACTTTGTTGGCTTGTTCAGGCAGAGGATGTGATGAGCTATCTACTTACAGAGTACTTAGGTGCGTCTCAAGTGGAAGAAGCAAAGCCTCAAGTTGATGCCGATGAAAAGATTCCCTCAACAGAAGAAATGACAAACTCGGAGCATGTAAACGGTGAAAACCGGCTTCCTCCAAACAGTCAAGAAGAAGAGCTTCAAAACAATGAACAGAAGGATTCACCCTCCTCAGCACCTGAAAAATCTACAACACCACAGTTCAAAAACGTAGTTGCTATAGTCGATCCACCTCGTTCTGGACTTCACCCCGCTGTAATCAAAGCTCTGAGAACCCATCCACGGTTAAAGACTCTCGTGTTAGTTCCTTCTCACTAAAACACTATCTATAACAACTTGGTTAACTTCAACTCTGTTTCGTCTTTCTTTTTCGGTTTTTAAAACAACAGAGTTTTCAATTTCGTTGGTGCAGGTACATCTCGTGTAACCCCGAAACGTTAGTGGCAAACGCGATAGAGCTTTGCACACCTTGTTTGGACAAAGCGGATCAAGAGAACCAAGGTTACAAAAGAAATAGGAGAATGAGCAATACCGCTCAGGCTCGACACAGGGCCAAGAGAATGCCTGCTTCTGAGCCTTTCACGCCTATCAAAGCCATGGCCGTTGACATTTTTCCTCACACCGACCACTGCGAAATGGTGATGCTCCTTGAGAGGTAATAAAAGAGAGAGAGAGAGATGAACACAACAAACTATTTTCTCTGTTTTGCATTAAGACACAATGTGAAGAAAAGAATCATGAGGATACAAAGTTTTTAAAGGAAATCTCCTTGGTTAAAGTAAGTGTAACGAGCTCTCGTTAAGTTATCTTTTCGCTTCTTGTAAACTAGAGCTCCGAGTACTATTGCTCCTGCTCCGAGTATAGCTCCGATGGCGATTCCGGCTTTCGTCAATCCACTCATCCCGCTATCTTTGCCTGCGTCTTCTTCTTCGTTTGCTTCCATGTCTGCTGGTTTTCCCGTTCCCGGCGAAGGAGATGGGGTCGGAGATGGGAAATACTCTGTTTCTTGCTCGGGATCATCGTTGGAATCGTCGTGGGAAGGAGCGGGAACAGGTGCTGGTCCAGGAGACAACGGAGATGGAGAGGGGGATTCCGGCTGTGAAGGAGGAGGAGGAGGTGGTGGTGGAGGAGGAGAGTCCGCTAATGAATTAGGTTCTGGCGATGAAGCGGGCGGATGAATGGAATCCTCTTGCGGTGCTGAAGTTATCGGTGGAGGAGAATCTGCTTCTGGTGATGAAGACGGTGGCAAAGGAGACTCTTCCTTAGCACGCGTGAAGTCGACAAGGAGACATATTGAAAGAATGACAAAGAAAGCGAGCTTTTTCGCCATGGCGATTCGACCTGTAAACGGGTTATATAAAGCTATGGATTCACTGTGGATCGAATCAAAAGACACTTCTTAAAAATCAAATGCGGATGAAAGTAATCTTCTCCTCTTGCACTTCTTGCTTCTTTGAGAGAGTCACAAAGAAGAAGCAATGAGGGAGGGAGGGAGAGAATGAATATGAAAAAGAAAAAAAATGAATCAATAATATAATATTTCAATCAAATTAAATTATACAAATTAACAAAATAAATATATATATTTATGATAATATATGTTATGATGCTGCCACCCATGTCTAACGCATTAAGCTCAAACTTGGATGCATGTCTTCTGTTTTTTTTTTAATAAAATCAACTAGGGTGGATCCGAATCCAGATATTTTCACCCCTTGAGATATCCGGAAATTTCGGATCTGGATCTAGATAGTAATTTCACGGGTCCGACAGACTCGAATAGCTAAAACATTTCGGATATTCAGACCGTTCTATGGATGGCAGTCAAGGCACTTAGGGCATCTGCATTGGTGTGTTCTCACAAGTATTCTAACAAAAATAAAATAATAAATAATAATTTTTTATGGTGAAGTGTTATCAAAATTCTTGAAACACTCATCAAAATGCTTTCAAATAATATTTTTTTATGGTAAAGTATTCTCAAAATTCTTGGAACACTCACCAAAATGCTCTCATTTGAGAACACTTCAGAGCACTTTGGTGAGTGTTCCAAGAATTTTGAGAACATTTTACCATAAAAAAATATTATTTGAAAGCATTTTGATAAATGTTTCAAGAATTTTGAGAACACTTCACCATAAAAAATTATTATTTATTATTTTATTTTTGTTAGAACATTTGTGAGAACACACCAATGCGGATACCTTTAGGTTCTGAGATAGGTTCGATTGGGATCCATTTGGATTTCGGATTTTCCGTACATAGCATTATCTTTGTTCCAGTATTTTCATAATTGGATTTTGTTAAGGTATATTCAAGTCCAAATTGGATTTAGTAACATAAGAAAAATTCGAATATACTCGAAATTGTTTCGGGTTCTGTTCGGAGCAGATATTTTTAGCTTTCGGGTTTCGGATTCATGTTCGGTTTAAAATTTTTAAAAATTTTGAAATTTCAGATTCAGGTTCAGGTTCGGTTCAAAATTTTCCAGATACATACTCGAATTTGAGTAATATCTGGATATCCCGATGAACGTCCCCTATTTTAGACAATTTTACATTTGGATTCGAGTTTTTTCGGATCCAATTCGGAATTGGGTTCTGATTTTTTTCCAACCCTATCTTTAAATTTAACTATGATTGCCTTCAATTTTTTAAAATCCTATTTTGATAGTATTATGGGCTTAGGCCCATATAGTTAACAAAGTTAAGCCCACTCTATATGATAAGCATTCATCATCTTCCTCTTTCTCTCTTTCTCTGTTCTTCACCTAACAAAATCAAACCTCGTTTTCGAGATTCAACAAACAATGATAAGCATCCTCGCTCAGGTTTCTTCGATCTCAAAACTTCCCAGATTTTTTCCCCTTTCTCAAATCGATTATTGCTCTTATCGTTTTTCGTTTTAACATTCTTCGTTTCTACAGGAGCGTCTTCTTGGCGCCACTCTAGGTATCGCCTTCACAAGCTTCATCGTTTTCGAGCAGCGAAAACTCATCCACGATTCAATCGCTGATCGCAACTCTCAATCCATAGATCAATCTCAGGTCTAATTGTTAAAAAAATTTCTAGATCGCAAAACCTTGAAGCGATGAGAGAATCTTCGGATTGTGTTTAAATCTTAGCTTCGGATCTTTTGTTTATTCTTTCATCAGGTGAGAGATGGTATATTGGGGAAGAAATATCGCATGGAGTTAGCTTCTTTGTGGAACAAAGCTGTAGATCAAACCTTTGAACCTGCCATTGAATTTCTTAGCTCTCGTAAATGGTAGAGATCTTCTTCTTCTTCTTTTTTTTGGCTTGAATTGTGAGAAACTTCTTTCAACAACAGATTCAAACTGTTTTCTCTCTACTATGAAAGTATGAACCTGAGAATCGTTGCGGTTTTTACTTAAAATGTTAACAAAGTTATGATCTAACACACACATTGCATTATGTTTTGGAGTTGATTTTGTTCTTTAGTAAGTGATCAAGAACGTGTTAGTGTGCTTCCATATGATGAAAATGCCGATTCCAGAATCGCGCAGTCTATGTTTTGTGTAACTTTTTCTTCCCTGAATCCGTTCAAGTTTGTTTATCCATGTTCTAGAACTCGCTAAGCGCTAGTTAAACGGCGATTTGGACTTAGCTATTTAGACCTAGCAATTAATAGGAAAATCGACCTCTTAGGGTGAGATTCTTAGAGTCGGTTAAGAGACGGTTTTTTAACTAAAAAGCTAAGAACGGTCTCTTAAAGTTCTTATTTTTCTTATTTAAGAGACAGTTTCTTAGTTTTTATTTAATTAAAAACTAAGAAACCGTCTCTTAACCGACCTAAGAACCTCACCTTAAGAGATCCGCATTAATCATGCTCTAATACGATAGGTTAAATAATGACTGTTGAAAAAATCGGATTTAGACAGAACCTAATCAAACGCGTATCCGCAATCGATCTAGGCGGAGAGTTTTAAAATGAAGGTTTTTACACGTTCTTGTGCAGCCAAGGTGCCTTCTAAATAGGCGCAGTTCAGAGACCGTTGTAGTTTTTCTAGTCAAAACAACATTAATAAGTAGCACAATACAGGAACAAGTTACACAAGAGAAAAAAGAAGTTTTAAGAATTGGTCTGAGGCAGTCTAGTATCCGCCGAGCTACGGAGAGCAATAGGAGGTGAGTGTTTATCTTCCGGTATCCTAATCTCATCAGCCGAATTGAGCGGGACAAGCTCGAGATTTTCGCAGTTACAAATCTCGACCATGAAGCCATCAGGGTCATTAAAGAAGAGCTGATCAATAGCTGCGTCTTTCTCGTCGCCCACCGTTCTCTTAATATACTTAACTCCAACTTCCTTAAGCTTTTTTTCTAAAGCTTCCATGTCTTCACACTGAAACGAGATGTGATTATCCTTCGGATCCAAATGGTCCGTGTTCGAAGGCAACTTCTTTTCGTCTTTAACCTGAAGCAAATGGATTCCAACGCCGTAGTTGAACAGCCACGCACCGTCGCAGTCCAACGCCGCCGGACGCTCTGTCTCCACGAAGCCTAACACTTTGGTGTAAAACTCGAGAGACTTTTTAACATCTCTACAAAGCCTAGACACATGGTTTAAAGCCATCAATGGTGGCTTAGTAGATTCATCATCATCTCCTTTCTTTTTCTCCATTAGGGTTTAACTTAGAAAAATTTAGCTTCGTGTAGAAGAAATATATTCGTATATTTATACCTTACAAACGAGAGCGGTCGGAGGTTAAGACAATGACACGTGACTGAGCGACTGAATTGGGAGCTTGCACGTGTGACCACACTTTGGGTCACGTGTCACTCTCTTCACCTTCACATCATGTTGTGTTGGGCTTTGTGTTTACTACTATACATCTCCATGGTTTATTGGTTAAGGGGTTCATGCCTAGGTCCGTACTAAGAGTGGACAAATGGATATTCGATTCGGATAATTTGGATTTCGGTTTTACGAATTTTTAGTTTAAGATCCATTCGATTATTTTAAAAGTTTAGTTTGGAAATCGTACAGTTTTTCGGATATCTCGTATTTCGCCTATTTTACACATTTGTTGGATACTAATTTTAAAAATAACTAATATATTTAGGTATGTAATTACAATTTGGATATTTTCGGATACTCAAAATATTTCAATCGGTTAAATTCGGTTCTTGAGTTTATTATTCATTCAGATATTTTAAAAGTTCGAATCGACTTCGGGTCGTTTCTTCAACTTCGGATATTTTGTCCATCCGTAGTTGTACATTCGCGAGGTTTAAACCATGTGTTTTAATTTAGTAATTAGTATGGCAATAAACAGTCAAATACTCTAATATTACTCCATGGAAATCTAAATTACAAGCTTCAAGAAAAAAAAGTGAAGAAAAAAACACACATTCAACTCAAGTCTTATATATTTATGCTTTGTCTTTAGTATCATCAGCTCATAACACTAGACTGAAGCAGAATTTGGAATGATTTTCACATCAGCACAACAAGTGTGAGTCCAATGATGATCCCAACCACATGGCTAGCTCCTACTCCACTTCTATAACCAATTGACATTGATGCTATCTCGCTTTGTTGCGCCTTTGCATAAGTTCCTTGGACCTTTGCAGCCATGGGAAGCGGCGAGCAGCCAGGTTCTTCAGTGCAAGGGTCTAAAGTGGCTTGAGAATTTTCCGGTTTTGTATGAAAGAAGTCAAATGCAGAAGGTGAAAATGCCACTGGGGTCTCATAAGCTAATCCATGAGGAGCTCGGTCTTGTGCTAAAGCAATGTTTATGAAGATTGAACAAGAGAAAAAGAAGAAGATGATGAAGCAGTTTCTCAAATTCATTTTTTTTCCTCTCACTATGCTTCTAATGAGTTTCTTTGAAGATGTAATAAGAAGACTATAAGGTTTGTTGAGTAGGTGTGGGGCTAGTGTAATGTGTTTTTGTTGAGACTTTAAGGTAAGGTTTGGTATTTATAAGATGATGTGTGGAAAAATGAAATGGTTGTTGCTTGAGATAAATTTTGGGTAGGTGATAAAAAGATTTTAAGACATTTACATTAGGGAACAAAATGATTTCACATGATTTCTCTACCTTTTTTTCTTTTTTTTAGATCCAAAAAATTTCAAGATTTTGTTTAATCAATTTTGGTTTTGACCCCAAAAATTTAAAGCTAAATTTATCTTTTTGGGTTAATTACAACTTTGAAATTTTTAGTAGATATGGTCCCCATATGATACTTACAATTAGTTGTTAGCACTTTTTAATTAAGGCATAATTAGGAAGTAGAAGTAGGTACCATCATTAAACTTTAGCATCCTATAATTTTAATTTCGAGTTCATCTTCCCTTGAAGTATCAGCAAAACAATATTTTTTTCCTCTATTTTTTTATAATTATGGAAACAAAGTTATGTGTGTGAGTGAGTGTAATAATAACACACCTGCCTTAGAACACAACATCAATTTTCTTATTTGCAATGGGCAATGGCACAAAGAGGGGTCAAGCATGGTTGTATTATCTTCACGCCTTCTTATCTAATATTGAATCTTGTATCTCACGTTTCTCTTTTCTTTTATTTGTTTGTCTTAAGAAATGTTTGATATTTAGTCCTTGTTAAACCAATGAAGAGTATTAGGATTTGTTATCATGTGCTTCCTTGATTATGAGCTTATTAATTATTCGTTGTTAAGTTATGAAAATGCATTGAGTATCCCTTTGTTTCATAATATAAGACATTTTAGCTTAAAACACCGAATTTTTAGTGCGTAAATTAAAATCAATTAAACTAGTTATGAAAAAAGACGAAAAATTGGTCAAAACGTAATCAATATATTTAATACTTACATAGAAATGTAATCAATATATTTGATATTTACGTAGAAATGTGAAAATCATATTATATTTTTGAACGAGATAAAACATCTAGTTCATGAAAGAAGTATTTTGGTAAATATTTATTTTATCGGCACGATTCATTTTTTTTATTTTCTGTCGAAATTTGTTTTAAATTTTATCATTATTTATAACATCGTTATTTATTGTTATTGGTAACCCGTTGTATAATACTCCTTCTGTTTCAAAAAAATAAAATTTAAGAAAGTTACGCACAAATTAATAAATTTACTAAAATGTCTTGTAAACTTGTTATTTATTGCTCTATAAATAAAATTAGCCTTTGACATATATTAAGATAGAAAGGTAAAATGGAGAAATAGTTGCAAATTTTACATTGTAAACTCAAAATTTCGCTTAATATGAAATAAAATAAATTTTCTTAAACTTCATTTATTTAGGAACAAAGGAAGTAGAAAAACATGGAGATGAGTTTAAGAGTCGATGAATTGTTATCCATAGTTCATGTGTGTGTGTGTGAGGAAAGGAAGATATAGTTGGTTGAGTTTTTAATGGACTCACATGTACTGTTACGTGACTCTTTAGCTTTCAAATTTTCACCCCTTTGTATTTTTCTTCACATGATTTTTCCTTCTTCTCTACCAACTTGAGTTGAAAAATCTTAAATGTCTTTAACTAGAAGAAGGGAAAATCTTGTGATCGAGAACAACAGTGAAAGATTTTAACAAAATAAATAAATAAATAAATAAACAACGGTCAACAATGGATAAAGGTAAAGAGACACTCAAAAACACAAGGTGGCTCAGACCGCGAATCAATGTGTGGATTTTCTTTCTCAGCAGGCTATTCTATTGTAATAACAGACGCTTGTTGATCTAATGTAATATTTTCGACGTTAAAAAAAAAAGACACTCAAAGACACAAACATGTTTATATGAGTATAATAATTTGAGAAATGCGAGGTTCTAATCCAAAATCTTCCATTAATTAATTCTCTCATCTACTCAAAATGCGATTTTACTATTTTGCTTCTAATTTTCTTTTTTTATTTGGATTTTTTTTTAGTAAAAACCTCTATGTTTTGTGTAATTGCCACATTTTTAATTAATGGTTTTTGTATTGACATTTGCCAAATTAGCCCTAATAATATTTTTAGTCAAAGCAATAGATTATGCTAATTTTCTTCAAACCAAAAGAAAACAAGAGCAAGCTCCAAAACTTTTTCTGTATTACAACCCGCCAAACAATTAGCAAAATGAATGATATAAAGGAAATTGTCATCTCACGAAACCATGGGTCGAACTTTACAAAACACATGAGTTTTATATTGCGGATAGATTAAAGAAAAATAGACAGAAAACACATTAAGAATAACGTATACATAACATCTATATTTACAAAACACATGAGTTTTGTAGTGATATATACATAATGCCTATTACAACGTCTCTTTGATCAAATCTTAGTTAATAAGGACGCGAAATTTTCATATTAGAGTTTTTTGTTTTCATTTTTACTTTTTGCTGATGAAACTCTTAACATCACATTCATCATGCTCCTCTGCGTTGTCTTCTCTAATGGGTTTTAGCTCCGGACATCTCGAGGGTCTTAAGTTGATGCTTAGGAGCGACGGCGAAATCTCCACCGTCCATCGTGGAGGCGTTTTCAACGGCGTTGCCTCAATCTTCATCAACATGGTTGACATGGAAGATAGATTGGTTTTGCAATATTATTTTAACCACAACTCTTAAGCAAAAACCACAACATAGACAAGTTATGGTTGGATCTTAAAATGTTCTAAAAATGAGGTTTTATAGGGTTTTGAAATGTAAAAATAGAGAAGTATTATTTAGATGAATCCGTTTTTTTTTTTCCTTATTGAGAAAACGAGTCAAGATGTTTCTTTTTTTGGTAAGAGTCAAATTTATGATGTGATAACTATATTAACAAACAAAAGCCAATGGTTATTAAAACCTTCCTCTTTTTACTCTTTTGTTTTCCTTACTTTTAGGGTTTATGGCGTTTGTTTTTTGTTATATAAAAAAGTTTGATGTTTATTACGCTTGAATTTAGTAGATGTGTTTTTGTTATATAGGTTTTTTGGTTTTATTTATATAGTTTCAAACAAAAGTATTCAATTTAGACCGGTTTGCAAAGGCGACCTTAAGATCAAGCAAGACAAACCAACGTTTCCGATCTTTAATTTTATAAAAATATTTATCTTTAAAAAAGGACGTTTTCTTAGAAAAGATTGCAACTTTTATTAAATATATAAATCTTAGGGTCGGCCCTACTTATTTGATGCAAAGGAAAGTGTTATATGATTCTTAAAAGATTTATTCGTTTCTTGAATAAAATAATCAGAAACTTATAATTTTTTTTAAAAATTAGCACTTAGATTTTATTAATATTGTACCTGTAAATTACAGAACGATAAAGAAGACAGTGATAAACATGATGGATAACAACGATATTACTTATCCTATTCTTAGATGGTTTCTCCATAATACATTGATGACAGTTCTGTCCAAAGTTAGTTTTACTTCACACTGTTTGTTCTCCTTTTATCCACAGTAGCAGCTTGAGTAGAACACAGTTTGATCGTGAAGGAAACTCGTCGTCAGAAACATGACTAATCTAGTAATGATGAGTCTTCTTAGTCCCTTGCAAATCATTTAGTAAAATTCAGAAACGGTATGATCCAACATAGAAGTTCATCGTGAAAAAGCGGGCTCAAGTTGTTGATGCGCCTCTAAGAGCTTAGTCAAACCGTCGACCTTCCAATCTGGCAACATCCCTTCGATCTTCTAATTCGGTAAGACCCGTCAATCTTCTAGTCCTGCAACACCCGTCGATCTTCTGGTCCGACGCAAACAGAAAAATCATATAGATAATACCAAAATTCGCCAAACCCAAAACACCAACACAGATTCAATGCAAATCATAAAAAACGAAAGATAAAAAAGAAAAGAAAAGCAGAAGAAACGCTAAAAGGATCGGTGACGGCATTTTCTGAACCACCATTTACCGATCCCTAAATCGTAGATGAAGAGAAAACGAAATTTGCAGCTAGAGTTTTGGAGGAGTTTTCAAAACTTATAATTTTAAATTTAGAATTTTAAATTTTTTAGAGAACTTGGACTTCATACTAAAAGGTCTATTCATAGAATATAAGGCCCGTTTATAGATTATGTAATCAAGGCCTTAATAAGAATTAATAAATTACAAATTGTCCAAAAGCAATTGGGCTTGTGTATGTATATATGGCAAAACGCATTTGCTTATAATTACATGCTCTGTCGTTTTCTCTCATAGAGATGCACAGATCATGTCGTTTCAAAAAAGACCGACAAACCATTTTGTCGTCTAGTGAGTTAGCGAAGAAGAAGATTTTTTAAAAATTCGCAGAACTTGGGGGAAAACGACGACGTTCTCGACCAATGAAGTGGAAGTAATCACGTGGCTTTCACACGCCACGAGTCGTACACGAAAGCTAATCTCTCCACGTGGATCACGATGGTGAAAGTGCCACGTGGTCTCCCTTCATGGGGACCACTTTTGTCGTTTTGTAGAAATAAACTTTACAGGTTTCGGATAAGTGAAACATTGAATCTTACCTTACCTCCCAAGTTCCCATCTCGTCGTACAATACTTTGTCCCCATCTCTCTGTAGATTTTTTTTTTAATCAATAATTTTACTGTTTTACCCTCTTACTCTAAAGATATTTTTATCCACATATGTTCGCAAATCAAGATTAAGCATGTGTTACTTTTAATTTTAAGTGTCGTTTAAAATTTTATCAATAAAATGAATAAAATTTATGTTTTATCCAGTTAATATATTAATTTATTTTATTCTTTTATTTAATAAGCTAAAAGAGTGAAGATAAAACTAGAAAAATATACGAACATATGCATCGAAAAAATAAATTAGCACTTAAAATAAAACAAAAGTTAACTTCTAAAGCGACATTTAAAACGAAATAGAGGAGATATTAGTTTGAAAATTTTAAAAATTATTGAAATAATAAAAGGTGAATTTATTCAGTAATCCATAGATAAAAAAACAATATAAAATAGGGAGGTTCATTTGTTAAAAGAAAATAAAAATAAAAGGTAAAATTAGTTTTTGAAGTATAAAACTCTAATAAATGAATAGTTATGATTATTCATTGATATTTTTCATAAGTGTTAACGTTATGAGATAGATACATTTTTTACATTTGTTGTTTTGTTGGTAGATAAATTTGATTTTTTTTTTTTGGTCATGAAAGTTGGTAGATAAATTTGATATCCGAACAATTATTAACGGTATGAGATCTAAGACCTTCATTATAACGTCAACATCCAGGTTCGATCCTCGTCATCGATCTGAGTTTAACCTTTTTTATCAAACAAAAAAACTATTGTGTATATATTACTAATACCACATGAAACGAATTTATACAATTTAATATACTTTTTCTCTATGTTCATACGAAGTCAAACGTTTTAACCTGGGTTGCGTAATTCAATCGCCCTCCATGCAGTCAGTCTAGTGTTTTTGAATGTCAAATATATAAACTATGCTTTTATATATTTTTAAAATTTATAGAGAACATTGGTATAATAAACTAAAATTTCATAAAAAGGACTTAGCTTCAAGTAAACAGTCTCATTTCATAAATAATACCTAAAAGTTGAATTAAATAAATATATTTTACTATTAAAATGTAACATCAATTCTATTTTTAAAAAATCATTTTCACGTAGCAGTTTTTTCTTTTCCTTTTAGAAATATATTCAAAAACAATATATCTCATATGTGCGACGATGAAAAGGAGAAGAAGACTAAAGAAAGAAATATCAAATCCATCGAGAAGGTGAACTTTTGAGTGGAATACCGTGCCCTAATGGTAAGGACGGACTGCTTTATGCAAATAGGTTGCGAGTTCGAATTCTGCCGGAGGGAACTACTTCACGATGTCTCTGCTCACCCACACGGATATGGGTTTTTGCTTTCGATCCATTTAAAAACTCAATGACGAAGTCTATCCATGAATTGACTTCACACCCAAGAGTTAAATCTATTTCATTATCGACTTGGGTTTAACTCTTTTCTATTAGAAAAAGAAGATGAACTTTTGAAATAGTTTGTGCTCAGATGCGATATTATATACGAGTAATATAGGTATTCACTCACTTTATCACAAAAAGTATATTAGTAAGAAATAAAATAAAATAACTCATTTTCTTGCTTGTGTTTATAGGTTGTCGTGAGAATAAAAGCTTTTTTGACAGTCATCTTTTTCGTTTGGATAAAATCAACAAAAAGTTTTAAACTCCTACGAAATTTCTAAGGGCATTTCCGTAATTTCATATAACAATGAGGGCGAAAGAAATTTAACACGAGGAAGAGGTTGAGTCTATCATTGACCTTCTTATTATATAAAGAGAAGCAAACCAAAAGCCAAAGAGAAACAAATCTTAAAAATTAAAATTAAACCCCAAAACAAACCAAAGTTAGCTAAATCATCCTCTCCCGTTGAAATGGCGACAAGCAAGTGCTATTATCCACGGCCGAGCCACCGTTTCTTCTCCACCGAGCAACATGTCACCGCCGCTTCCGATTTCGAGCTCGACGAGTGGGATCTCTACAACACCGGTTCAGATTCTGCTTCCGGCTTCACTTTCGCTGACCTTACTATCACCACCGGAGCTAGCCGGAAAACTCGCGGTGGTTCGGCTTCGAAGAAATTTTCCGGTACATCGGCTCCGGTCAACGTTCCCGATTGGTCTAAGATCCTCGGGGAAGAGAGTAGGCGGAGGGAGGTTTCGGATGAGGAGGAAGACGACGGAGACGAATTTGCATGCGGCGGAGAAATACGCCGGATTCCGCCGCATGAATTGCTCGCGAGTCGGAGGATGGCGTCGTTCTCAGTTCACGAAGGTGCTGGGAGGACACTGAAAGGGAGAGATCTGAGTAGGGTTCGAAATACTATTTTTAAAATTAGAGGGATCGAAGATTAATTATCTTTAAAAATCAGGGGTACAATTCGAAATTGTAAGGGATGGTTTTTTTATTTTATTTTGGGAATTATTTTAGTTTCTGGATTCACATTTTCATTTTCTCTCTTTTTTTTATTTACTTCGCTTCTTTAATTTTTCGGCTTTGTAGTGATTATTATAAGATTGTATTCAAATTTTGGAACATCAAATATTATATTAACTCGGATGTTTTTTTAATAATTTCTTAATTTATCTTGTTCATTTATCTCATTTTTATTTTTCTATCGGAGAGAAACTCTCTTGGTTATTTATATATTGAAGAAAAAATGGTATTATTGTCAACGAGGGCTAATCTATAATTAATTACTTTGATTGTTATTTGAGTAACTAGATAGATAACAAAGGACTAATCTAATTATTAATTAATCATGTGGAATTGATTAAGATTATTAGCTAGATGGAAACATGGTGCGTTGTCTTTAATCATACAATGTTGATCACCATATGTTCCTGTCCTTTTTTATACTTATCGTCTAATTTAGTTATGATTAAGAGAGACGAGAGTCTATAAATATAATGCTATAAATATTATTTGCCATATTCTGATTAACGAGATGTTTTAGCATTTGATTTGTGTCTAATGCGAGTTTTATACTCTTTAAATTCTTGATTTTATGTTTAGCATAGAGTTAATTGATAACATTTGTGTATAATATATAAAAGAAACCATAATGTAAATAATATGAATGAGAAAATTAGTATCCATAACAAATTTTATTTTTTCATTATCCTTTCTCTCACGAGTGTTCTTGAGCTTGTTAATGTCTTGGATCTAGTATACACATCATAATTTTAGGCGTTTTATATGGATAAATAATTTTTTTGACATCGGATAAGATCTGGAGATTAATTAATTCGTTTTATACGTACGTACATGTTAAAACTTTAACGTTACATTGTCGTAATAATCACTCCACTAATTAGATGTCTTTACTTTATAAAAAACCTCCGAAAATTATATTTTTAGAAAAATTGTTTAGTTAAGTAGTTTAATATTTATTTTTATACTAATTTCTTTTTTGAAATTCGACTTAGTTATTTTACATTGTTTCGTGTTATAATTACCAAGTATGGATTAAAATCGATTTAGTTATTTTTTTGGCCAGAAATAAACTTTATTAAAATCAAACTATAGAAATTAACCACAATAGTGTTTTTGGTCTGAAGGACCGATTTAGCTAAAGAGTCAGTTAATAGATTGGCCGTACGCGTTACAAAGTGATAAGAGATCCACTCAGAAACGGAGACTATCTATCTTAAATCACGGAAAATGGCGAAGAGTTCATTGTGGTTTTCACCGCTACAAAATAGTTTGACCAACATCTGTGAATCTGAGAAGAATCGAACTGTGCCAAAGTGTCTTTCTCTTGTCCGAGTAGAGCTGAGAGGAAAGCTAAAGTCTCTGCTCAGAGCGTCGATCTAACGTCTCCCGATCCATAATCGATTTAGTTATACCCAAAAAAATTCAATATAATATTGTGCATAGATCATTTAGTTTAGGATTTGTAGGTTTCTAATTCTTTTCGAACGAAGTTAGACCAAATAAGATATTCGTGTTTGGCGAACTAAAATTAAATCTATGATTTTTTCTTTAATTTGGAGGATGTAACATAATATCAACATCTAGTATATATATATATATATGTATATTTCTGAAAATAAAAAGAGCAATTGTTAATAAATTTTTTTAAAAAAAGATCCATTGTTACAAAATGGTTTGTAACAAAAAAAAACGTGTGGCGTTTAGTTTTGGAAATGGCAAATGTCAAATTTGATAATGCGTAAGCAAAGCAGTGGCATAGCTGTAATTTCAGGTAAAAGTGCCTTTCTAGTGGGGGCCCATACACAAAATGGCGTAATCACTTAATAGTATTTCCCAACGTAAGTGATGACTGAACGAATCAGTTCGTCGTTTTATGTGCGTTGGTCTTGTCGTTTTGTAAACTCTTGTCTTTTTCCATCCTTCTACCAAAACGACGAAACTAGCGAATGTGTACATTAGGTATTATTATTATCACCACCATCCAAATTAAATGTCAAATTTTTTTTTTTTTTTTTGCTAAATTGTCAAATTCATTTTTTTCTTGTCTTTTTTAAGATAATTACTTTTTTTTTTTTAACTCATCGGCTGTTATGACATTTTTATGACGTTTTTTTTCACGTGTTCCGTTATACTATTATGGTTACGTTGGAGGTGGACTTCGCATCCCTAACACATATTTGTTAAGGAATATAAAGTTTCATACGACAAAGAAACCTAACTCGCAAACAAAAGTCCATCTTTGATGGACTTGTTTAAGCCTTGTTCAACTCTCGAGTAGTATCAGAGTTGGCCCTCAGTACAAGTATGACAAACATAGGTTTGCGGCCCATTTCTTAGAGGAAAAATTTTTATTATTAAAAGTGATCAATTTTTTAGAAAGATTTTTAAAACGTATATAAAATCGGTCATATTTTCTTTTCGAATTGCGGCCTTCAAAATATCAGGGCCGACCTTGAGTAGTACTAGTATGAAATTGTCTATTTTGGCTCTAAGTAGAGAAAAAATCCGCACGAATTTAGTTGAGTTTCTTCCTAACAAGTTTAATACTATTTAGGGGCTGTTTTTTTATCCGCCGCAGCGGCAGCGGCAAGCGTCCACTTTTGTAACATAAAATATGAGGGAGATATAGAAAATAGTCGCTGAAGATGATCGCCGTTCATGTATTCATGTTGTGGTGTTGGGTCGCTGTTTTTATTAGCGACAAAGAGTTCTACCGTCGGTGTCGTTGATATTAACATCCAACGACACCTTTCTTCCTAATTCTCCGCTTCCTTAGATGTTAAGAAACTATATATACAATATATTTGGTCGCTTAAACTCACCGCATCGACCGTACAAAGAACATGCCCTTAGAGTTAAACTGTATTTATATATTTGAATATCTTTGTCTAAACTTTCGATACGAGGCTTTAGATTGATCCCAACAATCCTTTCTTCAACCCAAAGACCACACACACTGTAGTCTCTCCTTCAGTAAATCATTTTGTCATCCCTCTTGTATCGCCGTTGTCACCAACGTAATCCTCCGTCTAATATGAGCCATGATTAGAAAGACTTTCGACACAAACCATCCGACACTTTTCGATTGCGAGATTACTTTGAAGGTTTCCTCCCACATAATCGATGTCCACTTTTCTAGGTCCACTCTCCGAATCTAGGTTCTGATACCAATTGATGGATTTTTTAAGTCATGTCCAACTCCCTACTAGTATGATATTATCCGTTTTGAACCCAAATGGAGAATAACCAGCACGAATTTGGTTTTGGACTCCTTCCCAAAAAGCCTCATATTATTTGGAATTGAAGTCTATTTATATATTAGACTCTCTTTGTCTAAACTCCCGATGTGAAACTTGTTGGAACTTTATTATATATAATATTTAGACTATTGGGCTAAATGATTATAATATAATAATGTATGTATGTGAATGACAAATGAGGCTTAGGCCTATTGCAAAAAAATGTTATGAAGTTATAACTTATAACATGAGCATGGGTAATAATTCCCACATTGCTAAGAGAGAACATGGTTCTCTAGCAAATAAATGGGAACACATTGAGGGAAGCTCAAATGTGTTGTGAAAGAGAGGATTGGGGGAACCCACACGCGCGCGCCGCCGCCCGCCCGCCCGGCTCGGCTCGGCTCTGGGGGAATGTGGGCCTTCGACCCACAAAAAGATGTTCTTTTGGGGAAAATTTTTATTGGGTGTGGCCCATTAAATTAACAAACATCATGTTGTTTTGTCCCTTTAAAAACGTCATGAAGTTTGCACCTTCGGAACAAAAACGGCACGTGTTTTGTTTCCTCCCCTTCCACGAGCCACCATGTCCGAGTCTTCCGCGGAGGCTGCTCAACCGCTCCTCCTTCCACGCGCACGTGCTCGGCTGGTGCGGGATGTTGCGCTCGAGTGGTTGGCATATTCTATGGAATATTCTTTTGCTCCAAGAGTCTCTCATGGCTATAAAAGGGAGCTCTCCTCTCCCATTTCATCATCACTAACAAACATCAAAACCCACTCTCACAAAAACAAACACAAACACTCTCCAACTTTCTCTCGCTCTCTACATTCGCATTCGATCTTCCTCTTCGTTCTCTAGTAAGTCTTTCCGATTCCGAGTTTGCATCGTAGAACGTTGAGTTCGTAGATTCCGAAATTCGGGTGTTGCGAATTCGGTCTCAACACGATTATATCATGGGATTCTTGAATCGCATGCGCCGTCACACTACGGGCCGATTTTTAGAATTAAGGAAAGAGATTTTAATATCGACTCCGTGTCGTTTTCTTTCGTTTTCCCATAACCGTTTTATTCGTATTTTATATTTTATTTTTGTTATATATTTTATTATATTATTTTATCGTCATATATATTTTATTGTCGTTATATATATTTTTATATAATTTTCACCGTCATATATATTGTATTATATTATTTTAATTATCGTCATATTTTTATTATATTATTATGTTATCGTTTTATATTATATTGTAATATTTTATTATAATCGTATTTCCATCATCTCGTCTTCTTTCTACTCGGGTTTTATAAAGCGTTTTATACCGTTTCTTTATTAAAACCGTTGTCATTTATATCTTATTATTACCGTATTTCCATATCAGATTTTTTCGCGACCTACAAAACTTTGGATTGATCTTAACAACATTGACATCGCATGCGACCTAATGATAGAGGAAGTTGTAAATCTAGTCGTTCGAATCACTTGAAAACACTATCACATTTACTTTTAGGACGTTGGAGCTTGAACTTTGTGTATAGCAATTGGATGTGTGTATATCTAGTCACCAAAAAATGTTATGTCAAAACATATAGTACATAATATACTATGTTTGACATTTGTAATAACGGTTGAATGTGTGTAATTTCGTCGTTAGTATTGCAAAATTCATACGTGTTTAATAAATATATTTCACCATCCGATTTTTGTAATGTTTGAAAATATGTACATAGTGAAAAAGTTGTTAGTAACAAACATTCAAATATTTCGTTTTTGTGCATATCTATCTTCAAATGATAGTAGAAACTCCACAAACAGGCCCAAGGCCCACATAAAAGCAGGCCCAAAACTTAATAAAACGGGTTTTTTAATCGGGTCAAATATATCCAACTGAGAAACCTGATCCGTTGGCGAATCATCTCTTCTTCCTCAAAGTGATTTTTTTTTTTTGCAGAGGCAATGAACAAGAGACTTGCCGTTAGAGGAGACTAATAACTTTCTCTCCTCCTCCTTCTCGCTTTCTCATTCTTCGAATCCGATCGGAATCTTTGCCGATTTTCGTGATCATGACTTCAGATTCGAGCTCTTCTTCTTCATCTTCCGGCACCGAATTCGCGGATCCGAGTCCATTTGCCGATCCGGTGACGCCTTCAGAGCCTGTTCAAAGTCAATTAGAGTCAATGAATCTGTCTGAACCAAGCCATGGCAGTCACACTGATTACAGCGGCGGCGATGATGACGATGACGATGACGATAACGTTGCGGTGGAGATTACATCGGCTAACGGGAACGAAGGTGGAGTAAGCAACGGAGGTTCAGTGCGTGAAGGTATTGAGGGAATTGAGGGAGTAGAGGCCTCGTCTAGGTCGGAGCATCCGGTGGAAATGGAGGCAGGGGAGGAGCCGCCGAGTCCGACTAGTAGCGGTTACGATGGGGAGAGAGGAAGCAGTGGTGGAGCTACCTCCACTTACAAAGCTGATGAAGCTAGTGAGGATGAGATTCGGGAAGCTAATGTGGATGATGACACTGCCTCGCAGCATGAAGCCGTGTGGTTGCCCGGAAAACGCCATGTCGACGAGGTGAGTTTAAAACAAACTCCTAAGCACTTGCTTTGTTGTGGAGAGTATTTAGTTTCTGTGGTTGATTGTTGGATTTTGAGTTCTCGATCAAAACTTATGTGTGAGTTAGTTAGTTCTAGTTTATGATAGATTGAGACTGAAAGCTTCGTGAATTCGAATGAGAAACGGTGATGATATTAGTTAATTGGATTTCTACTTTCCCGGAGTTCTTGTATAGAGAGAATCCATCAAGAATGTTGTTGAATATATCACTGTGTTTAACTAAACATTCAATGTCAATAGTGTGGAAAAAGGTTTAGTGAGTGTCACATGTGACCTGATAAATATCGATATTCTCATCAGCAGTCGATGGAACTCTGAGAACACACTTTTAATATGAAACGCAGGATGATGCTTCTAGCTCATGGAGAAAGAGGAAGAAGCATTTCTTCATATTGAGTAACTCCGGCAAACCGATATATTCCAGGTTTGGGGATTTCTTCATATTGAATCACCCGCTATAAAATGGTTGCATTTTGTTTAATTCTTGTATCTCTCAGATATGGTGATGAACATAAGCTTGCTGGATTTTCAGCTACACTTCAAGCTATTATTTCCTTTGTGGAGAATGGGTAAAATGCGTTGGCTTTGACTGCTTTTTGTTTCCCATAATGGAAACTTTTATCTTTAATGTTTGATGCCTAACCCATGTTTTTTTAGCGGTGACCGTGTCAATTTAGTCAAGGCAGGAAAACACCAGGTATTCAAAATTCTCGGACCCATCAATTTTATAGTTAGGCGGTGTGCCTATAATAGTTTGCTTTTGAGATGAACTGGGGTAAAGAATCTCAAATAAAAGAAGTGGGTTCATTTACGTTTTGATTGGAATACTGATTAGGAAGAGTAAGCCGTGATATAAATTGTTGTCGAAGATCATTGCTGGAAAAAGATTATAACCATATTATATATGAAATTTCTGGACAAATTCAGGTTGTCTTTCTCGTGAAGGGGCCAATATACCTGGTTTGTATCAGCTGTACAGATGAAACATATGAATATTTAAGGGGACAGTTGGATCTTCTATACGGTCAGGTAACATCAGCTGTCGCTCTGTTTTCTTTCTTTTGAAATTTGTCATGTTCAAGCGAGCAGTTTAAATAACCGAAATGTAGTGCTTCTGCTGCAGATGATACTAATTTTAACAAAGTCAATAGACAGATGTTTCGAGAAGAATGCAAAGTTCGACATGACACCCTTGCTGGGAGGGACTGATGCTGTCTTCTCATCTCTGGTCCATTCGTTTAGCTGGTCTGTCTCTCTTATCTGCGTTTCTTTATGTCAAACACCTATCACATTGATATCCTTTTCTTCATTTATAAATATCAGTGTCAATATTGAGACCGAAGTTCTCCCAGTCTCTTAACATTAAGGATTCCTAATCTAGAGGAGGATTTAGACTACTCTTTCTTTACGGAGAAAAAATTCTAACGATCTTCAAGATGACTTTCCAATTTATAGGAACCCAGCTACATTTCTTCATGCCTACACTTGTCTTCCCCTTCCGTATGCGTCAAGGCAAGCTGCAGGGACAATATTGCAAGACGTCTGTGCGTCTGGTGTCTTGTTCGCACTACTTATGTGCAGACACAAGGTAAAAGCTTGTCTAAACAATCAATGCTTTTCAACCTTGAGATACATCATAGCTAATGAAGTACGTTTACTTGCAGGTTATCAGTCTTGCAGGTGCGCAGAAAGCTTCTCTCCATCCCAATGACTTGCTTCTACTCTCAAATTATGTCATGTCATCAGAATCATTTAGGCAAGTGCTAAATATTTTTTCCATGTACCCACACTGAAAGAAACAGTTGATTGTGTTTACTTGATCTCACTAGTTCCTCTCCACTAGCAGGACATCGGAATCTTTCTCACCAATCTGCCTACCAAGATACAACCCTCAGGCCTTTTTGCATGCATATGTCCACTTCTTCGATGTGAGTCATAACTTAATACTTGTAAGGAGCTTCTCAAACTCAACTACAGTGCAATATGAAACAATAACTTACTTGATGTTGTAGGAGGATACATATGTAATGTTGCTTACCACACGTTCAGACGCCTTCTATCATCTCAAAGATTGCAGGTGAAAAACGTTTTCATACTTGGAGATAGAGATGCTTGTGTATTTGGCATGATTAAATACTGAACACTGTCTCTGTAGAAATGTTACTGAGATCCATAAGCTTGTGTATGGTTAGGATTCGCATTGAGGCTGTTCTTCTCAAGTCAAATATTCTAAGTGCGGTTCAGAGATCAATCGCGGAAGGTGGAATGCGTGTTGAGGATTTGCCAATAGACCGCCGCCTTCGACAGAAACCATCGTCTACAAATAGTCAGGGACAAAACAACGTATCTGTGGGAACTGGAGGACCCTTTGGACTTTGGCATTTCATGTACCGAAGCATATACTTAGATCAATACATTTCATCTGAATTCTCACCTCCGGTAACCAGTCACAGACAGCAGAAAAGGTGAAGTCACAAATCTCAAAATGAGATTATAATAACTAAACACTGATGGGGTTAGTTTATGTCGCAGCCTATATCGAGCATACCAGAAACTATATGCTTCGATGCATGAAAAAGGATTAGGACCTCACAAGACTCAATATAGAAGAGATGAGAATTACAGTAAGTTTGAATTTGTCATATTGTGTTGTTAACAAAAGACGAAAATCTTTTTTGCTTGCAAACCGAACAAAATGTTTATTGTGTGATAATCCGCAGCGCTTCTATGTTGGGTCACACCAGATTTTGAACTATATGCAGCCTTTGATCCACTTGCGGATAAGGTAAAGCCAATAGGATCATTGTAACAACCGAACGAAACACGGATCTTTCTGTTTTGTTTTTGTTTCTGATGATGAAGTAATGTTTGACAGGCGATGGCGATAAAGATGTGCAATAAGGTGTGCCAGAGGGTAAAAGAATTGGAGAATGAGCTGTTCTTGCAAGGAGCTAGCCCTTTCTCTTGGTGATGTTTTTTACTTTGCTTTGCTCTTTGTAACATGTTATGCACTTTTGAGTTTTTTGATCTTTCTACTACTTCGACACTTTCTTTACTTAAATAATGAAGACATTAATGTAAAGAGATGCTTCTCTTCTCAGTGTTGTCTACGTTGTTAGTACTATTGAGATTGCATTTTCAAATTGAGATGATTATAGGCAGAAATTGATAAGCAAAGACAGAGCAATTTTTTACTCCCTCCGTTTCAAATCAGTGATCTTTTAAGAATGTTTTTTGTTTCAATTTAAGTGATGTATTCGCAGCTATATGCAAGATTTTACTGTTATTTGGTGTTTGTGACCACTAATATTCTGCAATTTGATTTGCTATCAGTAAAATTAGTGGTAGTTAATATTGTTTTATGGAAAAATAGGTAAATTGTCGGCGAATCTTTAATCCGTGTGCAACGACCTTAAACATCATTTATTCTAAAACATAAGGAGTATTAGCTTCTTTAAAATCTTTGGTAAATTGAATAAAAGGTAGCATCGGTGTGCAACAACCTAAAACATCACTTATTATAGAGTATTAGCTTCTCTAAATTCATTTCGACTTCTATGCAATGTTTGGTAAAATCACCAAATTTCACAGCTTTTTATTTCTAATTTTTTGGGGTATTTTATTTATTATGACTTTAACTCCTTAAGGGAATCCAAGAAATCTAGAGTAATGGCCCTTGGAACAAATTTTTTGAATTAGTTTTATCTTCTCAAGATATTGCGGATGAAGGAGGGATTAATACAGTGTTTCTAATTAAATGCTCTGCTTAAATGCACCTATTTTTCTTAATAAAAGTTTCATTTTAATACTCCAATACATTATGATTTATGTAAATATATAGTTCAACATTAATTACAAATTAAATAGATCATTAAATAGGTAAAACTAGACGGTGAGGAAGGGCCGAGTAGTTCTCACTCTCCTTTCAATCTTTCTTTTCTTATTAGCTTGTGTCCACATTTCAAATAGGTAACAGAAAATAATCAAGAAGAGATGATAATATAACTTACGGAGTTATTATAATAAAATAAATTCTTTGTCTATCTAAGTAATTGTAACACTTCCGTCCGTCCTCTTGTATACATGCAATCACCATGCAATTTTTTTTTATATTATGTCTTCACTCGCATGATTACGGAAATCACTTTCGAAAAATTCACCTATTCCAGTAATTGCTCTAGCACAAACACGCTTAACGGTGGAGTTCCATCAATACTAATGATCAAAAAGATAAATGCATTTTTGTGACATAGATAACAAATCGATCATTTTAAATTCTCTTCACACGTCACTTTATTTTCGTTGTATCGTAGCCACAAAAACAACACAAATTACAATACTATCTTTCTAAAACCATCTAAAAACATCAAAATGTTTATTTTCCCTAATTTTATAATTTTAAAAAACTTAGAATGGGTAATCTATTTTCAAGTTTTTTTATAACTCAGGGTCATCCCATGTCTTAATCGAAATAAAATAATCTTGTGGGGAGGTGCAATCTAAAGATAAACTATTTATCCAGATATTTAAATAGGCGCATATCCGCGTGGGTGTTCAAAAATAATATGAGGTAGTTTTATGCAATAAGTGGACTGAACTCATAACATATTAGCATCATGAACTCATCACTTTACCACTCGACCACAAAGTTTTGGACTAATATATTTTCAAGTTCCATTGTTTAAAAGTTAAATTGTGTACATTGGAAGACAATAAAACTAGTTATTACTTATAAGATGAAAAGACAAGTCAGTACAAATTAATGCGGTAGATGAGTGGTAATGTGATGAATGGATCAGTCAAACTTTCCTCAACTTTGTGAGATTAAAATAGAAAAACAAGAACCGAATTTTAAAGTTAATGTTGGCCACTAAGCTTAACTATGATTATCAATTCCACTTTTCATTTTACTACCAAAAACAAATTTCATTTCGAAATTATCCCTCATGTACTTATTATATCTATCTATAATCGAATTAGGTTTTTCAGTAATTTCATAACTTCTTATTTTTGTTCCCCTGTCTCCATCTCTATCCATTGACTTGTGTGGACATGTTTCAAAATTAGATTAAAAAAAAGCTAAACTATTAGTATTCTTTAGAGTTGTGTAAATAATAAATATAAAGGAAAATTAAAGAGCACTACTTCTTAGGTTTGCAGCTGTTTTTTGTATTTTTCCTTTTCATTTTCATATTCCTTTTTATCGGAGAATACGACTTTTCCACTTGTTTCCTTGTTAGTCAACATTAATTTTACCATTAAAACTTAAAAATGCTGAGAAAATATCTAACTTGTGATAATCCTTCTACTCTGATATTTATAATGTCTTGCGGAAACTGTCATAGGCTAGTGATTAATTTTCTATAGCTCACCTTAGATATCCAGAATCCGACTCCACAAAATCGAGTTTCCATATATTGTAAGATTTGACTATAGATCGGATCTTATCGATCCAAATAACTTAACATAACAATAGTTTAATGAGCAAATTGTTAAAAATAACCTAAAATAAATTTTTTTCTAAGCAAGTAACCCAAAACATATTTTTTAGACAAAACTAATTTTTGGGGGTAGGGAAATTACATTCAAGGCCCTTATGAACAAACAAAAAAATAGAAGGGACAATTACCCTTATACCCTCTAGAAGTTTGCACGAAGTCAGTAGACTTCATTTGCAGACTGCTATGGAAGTATGCATCTGTAATTAAACCTTGTTTTTAAATTAAAAATTTTGAA
>OVAN01002109.1:0-35503 GCA_900406275.1 Anastatica hierochuntica | reverse complement strand
TATATTTATATGTTTTAAATTTTATATATATATATATATATATATATATATATATATATAAGTTGTTGACAAAAAAATAATAGTAAATGATCTTTAATATATGTAATCGCAATTTCGTTTGAAATTTGTGATAGTAGAATTGTATGATGCAACGAATGTACGATCTTATGTAGATGTAGATCATGGGTCATTTATATGGGGCTCAAATATTTGAGTCAATTACAAAACTAACTTTCTCTCTCCTCTATTTTCAAAATACCACATTTTATCATTTTACATAATTCATATTTACCAAGTTTGCCATTCCCAAAAATTTATTTAATTAAAAACATAAATTTAAAAATACTAAAATACCCTCAATAACTTTACATAATAACAAAAAATGTCATCTTCTTCAATCTTCCCAACCACCATTAACAACCAAAATTGAAGGTTTGACTCCTTCTTTTAATGTCATTTTCAAGCTCAAAACCACGATATTACTATCAAAACTTCTTATTATCTCATATCCTCTCTATTTCAAACCAAAAATCCCAAAAATTTTCGTCTTTTCAATATCTCAAATTTTCAATCTCACCATTTCGTCGGTTCTAGCAAAATTAATTACTCAAATCACTTTGGTTTCGGTTTAGGGCACTTGGGGAAGCTAAGATGCAACTCAAATCAAATCAAGGCAAACTCTCAAACTTCATTTTAGTTAAGATGCAAATCTGCGTAGAGTAGACTTCACGTGAATACTGCAACCATAGTAGACTTCGGGTGAAGTCTGCTAGTCAACGCATATGTTAGTTTTGTAGTTGAAAAATATTTGAGTAGACTTCACTTGAAGTCTACACATTTCTTTGATAACAAATATAAATTGTGCAGACTCCAAAAGAATTCTGCTCCAAAAGGCAGGTTAGTTTTGTAGTTGATCAAAATATTTGACTTTTTAGAGCAGACTTCACGTGAAGTCTACGAAAAAGTGAGGTTAGCTTTGTAGTTGACCCGAATTTGACTTGTTACAGCAGACTTCACGTAAAGTCTGCTGAAGTTAGTTTTGTATTTGACCAATATCACAAAATATTGACTTTTTAGACCAGGCTTCACGTGAAGTCTGAGTACAATTCAATTAGTGAGTAGACTTCATTTGAAGTCTGCATAATAGTAGTAAACTTCACCCGAATTCTGCGATTAGGAGGAAACCAACGCTCCAGCAGACTTCTGAAAAGTTCCAAAATCGCAGACTTCGGGTGAAGTCTACTACTATTACACAGGCTTCGGGTGAAGTCTACTCCAAAAGTCAATGTTTTGGTCAAATACAAAACTAACCCGCGCAGACTTCTTCGAGAAGTCTGAAACATGAGTAGACTGCACCTGAAGTCTACTCACTTTTCAGAGTTCTCGAAGAAGTCTGCGCAAAATTTCAATATTTTGTGATTTTGTCATCTACAAAACTAACCTACGTAGACTTCATGTGAAGTCTACTCGAAAAATTAATATTTTGGTCAACTACAAAACTAACCTCAGTTTTTTTTGCAGACTTCACGTGAAGTCTACGCAAAATAAATTGGAATTACATAACTAACCTAAATGAAGTCTATTTTCAGACTTCATTTGAAGTCTACTCCGAGTAGAGTTCAAATGAATTCTAAAAGTAGACTTCACAGAGAAGTCTACTCCGTGTTTTTGGAGTAGACTTCAAAGGAAGTTCAAAAGTAGACTTCATAAAAAAATCTACTTACCATTTGAGGATCAGACTTCAGCCGAAGTCTGCTTTATAAATAACTTTTTAAAAAGTTTTTTTAGCCTGTGTGCAATGTCTTTTTTGAATTTTTTTGTCCTCCTATGTGTGTTAGTTGTTATCTTTGTTTTTGTACCATTTTGACATCTTTTTGTGTTATTATTATTGGGGTATGTATTTTTATGTTAGTTTAGTCATTTTGGTGATATTTTCATACTTCACCTGAAGTCTGGAGAACAATCTTGATCGCTAATGTACTTAAATATTTATTTATTGCAAAGAATTATTCACTTGCTTGTTGCTTAAGGTGAATTGGTTATGAACGATTTGTCATGGTATATTCTTGTTTGATTAGTCATTTTTGCTCATTTGTTATGACTTCAAATGAAGTCTGCTGAATAAGTCTGCTATTGAAATCTACAATATAAGTCTGCTATTGAAGTATGTAATTGTGTAAGTTACAATCTTGTTAAGGTTATTCTTGTGTTTACTATTTCCTAACATTTTGTCATAAGCATATGTATCTCTTATGTATAGAAATTTTGGTTATAAGTGGAGATGTCGGGAACCTTCTAAGGTAACAAAGAGATTTTTGCTACAGAAATCTGCCATAAAAGTCTTCTATAGAATTTAAAGACTCATTTAAGACATTGTACTCTTAATACTCATTTTCAAATTAAGTTTATTTTGTCATAAACTAAACTTTTGTGCTTTTTCTTGTAAAGATGAAACTTGACGATACATAGAGATGCCATAAAAATTTTGAAATAGTAGGTCTGAGTGAAGATTTAGTCTACATTCAGATTTCACAGTGAAGTCTGCACTCAGACTTCAGACTGAATTTTAAATGGTTACAATATGAATCTAGTCTTGATTAACATTATTTGCATAATGACAGAGGGATAAAGATTTAATAAAACAATCTAGGAGAATTAGTAATAAGGTTACAAAATAAATGTACATAAAATTCCAATTACGTAGCATAATCGCATAATGAATTTTATGAAAACAAGAAGTCTGTTGTAGAAGTCTGCTGTAGAAGTCTGCTGTAGCAGTCTGCTGTAGAAGTCTGCTATAGAAGTCTATAGCGCTTGGGAAATCCATAAGTTGTTTCAGATCAACGGCGACAAATGGTACTCACAGAACTATTGTTCGTGCTAGATCCGCTTATAGGTTGAGAGTAGTTATATCTTCCCATTCTGCTTCACAAAAAAAGACCAAAACACATCAAAACACTAAAATAGCTTCTATTATGTATATTTATGTAAATAAAAGATGAACAACAACTCACTTTATAGGAAAATTTCTAAAACTACAAAAGAATGAAAAAAATTAAAAAATAAAATATGTGAGAAAGAGTTTAATGCATGAAAAATCAACAATTAAGGTAGAAAGGAGGAAAAGATAGATGGGAAATAATTGAAGGATGAAGGAAGAGCTCACGGTGGTGGTGGTGGTGGTGGTGGTGGCGGCGGCGGCGGCGGCAGTGGAGGAGGAGGAGCAAAGGAGGAGGAGGATGGAGAGAAAAAATGTTTAAAAAGATATTTTTTTGTTTTAATAAGTGAGACCCTAAAAAATTATCTATATATGTATTCAATTATGATTTTCTTAAACATAAGTAGACTTCTAGAGAAGTCTGAAACGAGCGGAAATCTTAATTTTGAGCGGGAAATTAATTTTGTTTTGGCAAAAAAATAAATTTTACCAATATTTGGGCGGGAAAATCGATATGCACACTTCTCCTGAAGTCTACTTAACAGACTTTTTAGTGAAGTCTGCTAAATACAAAAACAAATAATTTTAACTTTTTGTTGAAATATTTTACTGTTGGGTGGGAAAGCAATTTTCCCTAAAATTTTGAGCGGGAAAATTATTTTTTCAATTCAGACTTCACGTGAAGTCTACGAGCAGACTTCTTCGTGAAGTCTACGAGCAGACTTCTTCGTGAAGTCTACGAGCAGAATTCACGAAGAAGTCTGCTCGGAGACTTCTTCGTGAAGTCTTCTAAAACGAAAAATTAAAAAATGATAAATTTTAATCGAATCCTCAATAAAAATTAAAATAAAACATCGACAATGTTTGTAATATTCATAATTAAATTAGTGTGTGCTAATTTAACTTTTATAACAAACAAATTTTGAGTCCTAAAGTTAACCCTTAAAGTTTAACTAAAACCTCAACAACAAACTATGCACATTGTTTCCCCCAAACCCTAAACCTAAACTCTAACTAGTGCTTGTGTTGTTTCTAACCTAATTTATTTTATTTGATTGAGTTTGACTTAGTTTTATGAAATTTTAATTTATATACGTCGTAATCAATTATATTTAATTTATTCATTCACATTTTTAATCAGATTATTTTTCTGATTTTTTAATTTAAATATAAAATTAAATTACAGATGCAGACTTCAAATGAAGTTTTAATTTAAATATAAAATTAATTTTTGTAATTGATTATATTTAATTTATGGATATATATTTTTATTTAAATTATTTTTCTGATTTTTTAAATTTAAATATATGGTTTAATTTCATATGTGACTGAAGTTTGCATATGAAGTCTACGGACACCGTTTTAGACTTCTCAAAGGCAGACGTGTAATTGTCCCTTCTAATTTTTTTGTTTGTTCACAAAGATGATACATGTAATTCTTTACCGCAGAAAATTACTTTTGTCTAAAAATTGTTTGAGGTCACTTTCATTTTTAAAAATTTGTTTTAGGTTATTTTTGATAATTCCTCCTTATTGTTAGCTAATTTAGTCCACTCTAGTGATTTTGGATCTTTGACATGTCTGTTAAAACTTGAAGTTAAAAGTTAATTTCTTTGGGATACATTAATTTGACCAAATTAAATATTTTACAACGTTAATTTCTACAAATATTGAAATTAATTTGATTATCTCTAAAATATAATACTACAAACACTGAAATTAGTTTGATGATTTCTTTTTTCGCATTAATTTGATGATCTCCAAAACATTACGTAGTGAGAAAACTGACACTTTTTTTTTGAAAGGATACCATATACCAACTAACCAACAAAATTGGGTTCAATATCTTCAACCGAACTTTTATACACTATTCATCCTTTCTAGATTAACATTTTTACTTTAAGAAAAGATAATTCCAACTCCGTTCTTTATTGTTGTAAAAGATGCCAATAATCATATTTTTATATATGTACCGCCATTTGGTACTAAAAATTATATTTAGTTACTAGGAAAAATATTAAAAATATGAATAAGATAAAATTAAAGATGCGGTTGCCATAATGCCTGCTGGATATTTAGTTCCCTTTACACTTATTAAAATGTCATAGAAGTTTATTATGACATAAATTTTGGTATAATTTCTTTATGATTTTGATATATAAATTGCATACTTTTTTTATCGTACGAACCGTTTAACGAAAAAGTATAGGTTTGTGGTTGTACAACAAACAAAAACTGCCCTCAATAAGCAATGGCTGGCCGAGAGGTTCTGAAACTTGGTTATAGGCGATGGTACTGATGTACGCGTATGGGATGATCCTTGGTTGTCTATCTCGCGCCTTCAATGGGTTATTGGCCCTCCCCCGGAAGATTTACAAGATTTGCGAGTTTCAGATTTGATCGACTCGTCGTCTCATGGCTGGAACCGGGTGTTTATCTCTGAGGTTCTGTCTCAGTATATGGCTGCGATCTCAGAACTGTCGCTAGGGTTCTCCTCTTGTCGAGACTCCCTAGTTTTGTTACTGAATAAGAATAGACGGTACTCCTGCAAGAGTGGCTATACTCTTCTCACGACCAGCGTCTTGACTCCGTCTGAAGATCGGTTTAACTGGATAAAAAATATCTGGTCTGTTAAGGCACTTCCTAAGTTGAAAACTTTTCTTTGGAAAGCAATGAGTGGAGCGTTACCTGTTCGGCAGTGTCTTGTGTCTCATGGGGTTATTGAGGATGGGTCATGCCCGCGGTGCGGCCTTTCTGAGACAATTGACCATGTTCTTCTTCAATGTGCTTTTGCCCAACAAGTTTGGGAGGCGGTTCCATTACTATTACCAACCTTCACTTCGATGCCAACTTTGCCATCTTTCCTTCGTTTAATGCGGGGAGACAGGAGTTTACCCCCGACGGGTTTGTCAGGGGTTGATGTTTATCCTTGGATTTGTTGGCAGCTGTGGAAGGACAGGAATAGGCTGCTTTTTACATCTGAGGTCACTCCATTGGCGGAAGTGGTTCGTCTTTCCTTGGATGGAGCGCGTGAGTGGTTGGCTGCATCATGCGGCAATATGAAGGTGTTTGTTGATGGGATATCTCAGTTGGATCGAGAAGCTCCATCTGAATCCCCTATGGTCTTATCTCCTTCGTTTAAGTGTTTGGTTAATGCTTCTTGGGACGCGTCCAATAAGCAATGTGGTATGGGATGGGTCTTTCGCTCTCCGAACAATGCCATGCTTGGTACGTACTTCTCCTTCAAGATGGATGTTCCCTCCTCTCTGGCGGCAGAAGCCTCTGCACTCTGGACAGCTCTAAGCCAAGCTTCAATTTTGGGAATTGACGATGTGCTCGTGCACTCGGACTCCTAGATTTTGGTCAATCTGATCAATCGCCGGGAAGACCATATTGATATCTCTGGTCTTCTGTCGATATTCGGACGCTTCTTTCTTCTTTCACTTTTTTCTCGATTTTGTTTATCCCAAGAACTGCAAATACTCTTGCTGATTCGCTTGTTCGACGAGCTCTTTGTGCTCGAGTTACCTCAATTTTTGAGGCTTAATAAAATTTTCATCTTGTGACAAAAAAAAACAAACAAATCGGATCCGTAATCGCCACCGTCCAACCGTCCACACCGTCCGAGCCGTAATCGCCACCGTTCACCATCTTCCTTGACTAACAATCTCCCACTTGAATATTTGATTGAGGATCAATCGGATCTTCACACTATTCTTTCTACATTGTCGTTCCATGCTGCTTACATTTCTTTCATGCCACAAGAGGATCGACACCAAATAAATTGGTCAATATTTACTGCCTTCGTCATAAAATATGCTACGTTTTATTTTGTATGAATCATCTACATATCCACAGTGCCCTCATCCACTTTCTCACGAACGAAGTGATACTGGACTCGTATATACTTGGTTTTTGAATGAAAGATTGGATTCCTTGCTAGATGCACGACACTTCGACTGTCACAGCAAAGAGAAATTTTTTCTTGTTTGTGCCTGAGTTCCTCCATTACCATTTTTAACCACATCACTTCTTTACTAGCTTGTGTAGCTGCCATATATTCTTCTTCTGTTGTTGACGTAGCCACAATTGACTGCAGTTTTGAAATCCAACTTACAGCTCCGCTAGCAAGTGCAAACACATATCCGGTTGTGGATTTGCTTTTATCCAGATCACCTGCATAATCTGAACCAATATAGCCGTTGACAACAAAGTCTGATCCTTCATAACATAATGCAACATCCGAGGTCCCTTTAATGTATCTCAGGATCATCTTTACCGCATTCCAATGGTCGTGTACAAATCATTGCGAACATTAAGCTTCCCACTGCTGATGAATACAATACTCGAGACATTTCTATCCTTCCTTCTTCACTGCTAGGACTCATACTGGAGGATAACTTGGAATTAATAGGAAGTGGGGTAGAGATTGGCTTACAATGTTGCATGTAGAACCTCTGCAATATTTCTTAAAATAATTCTTCTATGAAAGTCAAATCTTCCTATTATTTCTGTCTCGGTGAATTTGCATCCTTAGAATTTTGTTTGTTGATCCCAAGTCCTTCATCTCAAATTCTCTAGCCAATTGTGCCTTCAATTCATTTATATGATCATTGTTGGGGCCTCCTATCAACATGTCGTCTACATACAACAGTAGAGTAATGAATTCTCTTTCACCAAACCTCTTGAAATATGCACAAGGGTCTGCATTAAGTCTGTTGTATTTAAGGCTCATAATGAAGGAATCAAATCTCTTGTACCAACACATTGGCGCCTGCTTTAGACTGTATAAAGATTTGTTTAATTTGCAAACCAATTTCTCTTTTTTTTTGCTTCAAAACCTTCTGGTTGGAGCATATAAATTTCTTCCTCAAGATCTGCATGAAGAAAAGTTTTCTTCACATCTAACTGCTCTACATGTAAGTCAAATGTAGCACACATCGCCAATAGTAGTCAAACTGTTGTAAGGCGAATAACAGGTGAAAAGATTTCATTAAAATTAATGCCTTCTTTCTGAGCATATCCTTTTATCACCAATCTAGCATGGTAACGCTCCACTTGGTCATCACCATTCCACTTAATCTTATAGACCCATTTGTTTCCAATGACTTTTCTTTCTCGCGGTAATGGTACAAGCTCCCAAGTTTTACTTTTATGTAGAGCTTCAATTTCTTCCTACATTGCTGTCATCCACTGAGATACATTTGAACTAGCCAGTGCTTCTTGGAGATTTGATGGCTCTCCTTCTTCAGTTAGAAGACAATAAGCAACATTGTAGCTCATATCATAATTTTTGTGCCAAGCTGGTGATATTCTTACACATTTTCCTTTATCAAGTTCTTCTTCAAACTCGGCGTGTTCTGCTTCCTCGTATTCTGGTGTGGCTTCAGAAGAATTTTCCTTTTCCACTTGTACAACTACAGTTTCTGACATTTCTTTTGAACTGCTATTTTCTTCTTCGATCTTTTTATCTTTTGTAAAGATAACTTTACTTTAGATCTAGTTTTGTACAGTTTCTTGGGTATTGTACATCACGTACATTGGACTCCCAAATATATGGAAGTCTGAATAGTCTATTGACTTTACCGTCCACATCTCCATTAGTGTTATCAACTCAATTGCAGTTGATGGTGACCGGTTCATCACATAACAGCTGGTGTTGATTGCTTCCGCGGAGAACTTCTTTTCTAAGCATGCAACTTCCAACATTTCTCTTTTTTTCTAACAGAGTCATGATCATCCGCTCTGCCACTCCATTTTGTTGAGGAGTGTATGATGTGGTGAATTATCTTTTGATGTCTTCTTCTTTACATAATTTGCTAAATTAATCACTAGTATACTCATCTCCATTATCTGACGTCAAACACTTGATTACTCTTGCTTTGAAAACTTAAAAAACTGAAAGCACAACTCCCATACTCTTGATAGGGTACACCCAACATCTCCTGGAGTAGTCATCAATAAAAGACACAAAGTACTTCGTTTCTCCTAGTGATATAACTGGTGCTTGTCACACATCAGAGTAAACCAATTCTAAAACAGCTTTGATTCTAGAATTTGATGAGCTAAACTTCAACCGATGTTGCTTGCTTGTTACAAAGTACTCACAAAAGGGTAGTGATACCTTTGTGAGATCTCGAAGTAATTTTTTCTCTACAAAAATTTTTATGCCTTGTTCAGACATATGCCCAAGTTTTTGATGCCACACTGATGTAACTTTCTCACTGGTATTTATCGAGGCAACAAATGCTTATGTTTCTGGCAGAGTTTCTCCTTTTAACATGTATAACTTTGCAGCTATCTTTTCTGATTTCATAAGCACTAGTGCTCCTCAAATTAATTTTATATTTCCATTCTCAACTTCAACTTTGCAGTCGAGATCGTCAAGTTGCCCCACGGACAACAAATTCTTTTTTAAGCTTTCCACATATCGCACCTCATGAATAGTACGAATTGTACCATCATACATCTTTATTTTAATGGATCTAATGCCAACAATCTTAAATTCATAATCATTGCAACTGTACATAGATCCTCATGAGATGGGTTCATATTGATGGAACCATTCTCTTCTAGAGGTCATGTGATACGTAGCTCCTAATTCGATCAACCATATCTCAGCGAACCTTCTCTTGTTTTCACTTGAAAATGCCGCTTCACAACACAGGGCTTCTCTATTATCTGAAATTCTTGCTACATTTCCTTGAGGATTGGAATTTTTCAAACCCCAACAATCCTTCTTCAAGTGACCCTTCTTGCCACAATTGTAACATTTAACAGTCTTCTTACTTCTTGACTTTGATCTACCATGTTTCTGACTCCCATTTGAGCCATGCTCCATTGATATTCTTCTCATCATCGTTAATGCCTCTACTTGTGAATTTTCTCGACTGTCTTTCTTATTTTTGTGCAAACATTATTCTTCTAGAACCGCAGTTGCAACATCGTCAAAGACTAGACTGTCGGTTGAGACATTATTAGTCAAGTTGTTGATGAATTGATCATATGAATCTCGTAGAATTTGAAGTAGAAGTTCAACAGTACCTATGATTCTACTTTATAACTCAACGACATGAGTTGAAAAATAAAGTATTTAAGGCATTGATGTGCTTCGTCACAGAAGTAGATTCCACCATCCGAAAAGTATACAACTTCTTCTTAAGGAAAATTTTATTGTGCAACGATTTGGCCTCGTACAATTTTGTAAGGTGATCCCCAATCTCCTTTGCAGTCTTCTTCTCCTTGATGCATGGCAACACTCCATCCGTTAGTGCCAGATGAAGATTTGCAACAGCATTTCCGTCCATCTCGTTCCACTTATTATCATTTGTTTATGATGTCGACCTTTTACTAATGGCGGCTAAACGGCAATCTTTTCTCAAGATAGTTATCATCTTCAACTTCCACAGCACAAAATTGTTGCAGCTGAATATTTTAATCTCAAATTTTGCCGCCATTGCTTCTTCCAGAACTTTGCTCTGATACCAATTACTGTAAAAATAAGTCCGGATAGAACAAGGTCATAACTAATAATTTGAGAAATAGTAAAATCGAGTGAACACCAGATTTTACATGGAAAACCCCAAAAGGGTAAAAACCACAGACATTGCAGAAGAATTTATTTTGACGAAAACAATAGGAGTTACAAACGCTCAATTATAACGGAAAAACAATTAATTATTATTTCGTTATAATTGGAGGAATAACCAAACTCTCTAAATAATTTTCCCTCAACCGATTCCAAATACCCCGAAGAAATTAAACGAAGGAAATCATCTAACGGACAAAATAAAATATTATTTTTCTTCTTCTACCTTCTTCTCTCTCACGCTCATTTCTTCTTCTACCTTCTTCTTCTATGTTTTGATTTTTTTAGATGATTTGCTTCTCACCCTTCTTCACCTATTTATATATTCAAGGATGGGGTTGGTGAACCAACATATTTGACAAACTTCATTGACCACATTATGACCACCGTCCAACCGTCCACACCGTCTGAGGCGTAATCGCCACCGGCCACCGTCTGAGCCGTAATCGCCACCGGCCTCCGTCTTCCTTGAATAACAATTAATATTGTTTATAGTTTATTATATTGTGATTTCGTATAGATCGTCTCTTTGTATATAGTCGACCTATTTTGTGAACTATTAAATTAAGAGAATACATCATCTATCCATTACTCTATAGGTATCAGAGCCTCTCTGTTCCTAAAAACCTCACTTTTTCTTTATGTTTTCTCTTCATCATCATCACCATATCTCTCGCAGAATCCTTTTTTCGAATTCGCCTCCTCTGGTGATTCCAAACCGTCTCCACACACTTTTAACATGGTGAATATTACCAAATTGTCTTCCTTCAATTACTTCATTTGGAGTATCCAGGTCAAAGCCTTTTTAAAAGGATTTGATCTCTTTAAGTTCATTGATGCATCGAGTTCTATTCCTCAACCAACTGTTCATGTTGATGGGAAAGAGATTCCTTATCCCGACTTCACATTTTGGTAGCGCCAAGACAACTTGATATACAATGCACTCGTTAGATCAATTGAGATTATTCACCAACCCTTGATAGCTACAACCAAATCTGCTTTTGAATCGTGGTCTACACTTGCAGCCACGTATAGTAAGCCTACACGTGGACACATTAAAAAGTTAATAACCAAATCAAACAATGTGTCAAAGGCACCAAGATTGTTGACAAGTATATGCAACTCATCAAAACAAACTCTGATATCTTTGCTCTCCTTGGCAGTCCGCTTGATCTAGAAAACATCACTGATATTTTCCTTGAAAGACTTGAAGATGACTACAAGTTTGTCATTGAGGCAATCCACAACCGTGATGTCCCCATCTCATTCTCAAAACATCATTAGAAATTGATCAACGGGGAACTCGTTATCACCATTTCATCGTCATCAACATCAATTCTACTTTTGATCAATGCGAATCATGTCCAAAATCATACTCTACACTAGAAACCTAGCCAACAATAACTCGGGTCAGCATCAAGGTAACTCTGATTCAAAAAACTATCATAATCACTCTCGTAAACCTATTTAGGTTGATGTCATGCATGTGGAATTCAAGGTCACAATGTAGATGCAGCCCACAATTTCACCTTGTCTCTCAGCAATAAACCACAATCCCTGTATCATGTTAGAATCAGTGGTCACTCTAAGCTCATCTTATGCTTGTTCAACCGACAGAGACACCCTCGTGGCTTCTAGATATGGAGCAACACATCACATAACTTTAGATCTTGCAAACATGTCCTTGCATTATCTGTTTTAGGTGGCGAAGAGGTTATGGTTGGAGATGGGACTGAACTAGATATTGGAAACAGTGGTTCATCTCTACGACCTACTCTTTCGATAACTCTTGCTCTCAAACATGTTTTATACGTGGGAAGTTTTACGTGTCCCACATATTACTAAAATTCTTCTATCGGTTAAATGGCTGTAAACTGATAATAAGGTTTCTGTGAAACTTTTCTCCAGATTTCAGGTGAAGGATCTCAACACAGAGGCACAAATCCTAAGCGGAAAAACTAAAGGTGGAGGCTATGAGTGGCCACAACTTCTTTTTCTACTTCAATAAAGTGTCCATGGTCAATCTGGCATTCTCGCCTTGGACATCCAACCTTTTCGATTCTTAAATCTGTTATTTTAAACTCATCTCATCCTACATCAAACAGGTGTATCTTCATTTCATTACAATGATTGTTTGATCAATAAAAGTCATAAACAACCATTTTCTTTATCATCTTTGTCTTCTACTAAACCACTTGAACTTGTGTTCTCAGATTTATGGACATTACCAACTCTTTCAATCGATTGATTCAAATATTATGCAATCTTTGTGGATCATTTTACTCATTATATATGGTTTTATCTGCTTCGCAAAAATCAGATCTGTATAATGTCTTTTCCCTAGAAATCTTAGGTTGAAAACTATTTTAATCATCGTCTTACTATGTATTACTCAGATAATAGTGGAAAATACATAGTCTTAATCGATTATCTCTCTTCTCATGGTTTTTGTCATATCACCTCACCACACCACCTCATACACATGTACAAATGGTTTTTTCAAACACGATCATACGCATATCTTCAAGACGGGCTTGTCTCTTTTGTCTCATGCAGGAATCTCGATTTCTTATTAAACATATGTCCTCTACTTTCACTAGATGGTTTCACTCTCAACCAAATTACCAACGTCTCAAAGTATTCGGTTGCCTCTGTTTTTCGTGGATTAAACCATACACCAAGCACAAACTCGAGCCAAAATCTCTCTCGTGCATTTTCATTGGGTACTCCCTTACTCAAAGTGCTTTTTATGCCTCGACCTCAGCTCCTAAAGAATCTTTGTTTCTCATCATTTTTAGTTTGTAGAAACATAATTTCCTTTCAAAAACCATTCTTCTTCCTCAATGAGTCAACTCATGTCTTTCCTATAAAGTGGTGTCTGTCAGTCCCCACAATCGAAGCTCAATCACTCATACATTGATCGTCATCTGCTCATGCCACAAGTTCAAAATCTTCACTAATGTAATCAGTTTCAATATTGCAGGCAATCGGCACAGATGAAACATATTCTTCTCCTTTGTTTGCATCGTCACACATGTAAGTAGCAACAGTTTCTTTTGTACATGATTAGGTCTCATCATCTTATATTGATGTAATCTTGTCGTTCGCATTGGTGCATGCAGCTGACGAGACGTCTCCATCTGAATATGTCCTTATTCAACCCTCGACTACTAATACTCATCATATGATCACACGTTCTAAGAACCATATTGTGAAACCTTCAAAAGATATGCACTTGCCATGAAAACTCGTTGACTCTGAGCATGAGCCGACCACTGTAATCAAACAGTTAATGAAAATGGAAAAGAGCAATGGGTGACGATTTCAATGCTCAACTTAAGAACTTCACGTGGATTATTATTCCTTTTGATCCGTCATATAATCTGATTGGAAATCGTTGGATATTCAAAATAAAAAGGAAGCCAAAGGGCTCAATGGAGCGATTAAAAACGCACCTAGTAGCTAAGGGTTATCACCAACGTCCTGGTATTGACTACTATGAGACCTTTAATCATGTTGTTAAAACTACTACAGTCTGAATTGTTTGTGGACTAGCGGTATCACGTGATTGGACTCTATGTCAACTGGATGTCAATCACGCGTTTCTCCAAGGTACACTTCATGAAGATGTTTATATGGAGCTTCTTGTTGGCTTTGTTGATAAAGATCATCCTACATGTGTAAATTACATAAATCTCTTTATGGTCTAAAGTAAGAACATCGTGCTTGGTAAAATGAGTTCAAAGACTTCCTTCAAGCATTTAGGTTCAAGAATTTGGTTTTCGACACCTCCTTGTTTATTCTGAAGCATGGACTTGTGTTTATCTATGTCATGGTATATGTCGATGACATTATCTTTACCGAAAATGATTCAATAAAGGTTACGACTTTCGTCAATCTTCTAAGCAATCACTTCTCTTTAAAGGATCTCAGCGACTTACATTGTTTCTTAGGAGTAGAAGCCACCCGATTAGCTGATGGGTTGTTGTTAACGCAGAGTAAGTACATTGTTAACTTGTTGGAAAAAACAAACATGACAACGGCGAATCCAGTTACTACCTCCGACGATGTCCACAAATCAACTTCAACTCACTTCAAGTACAACCTTATCGGATGGTTCAGAGTATAGAATGATAGTAGGCAGTCTTCAATATCTTCACATCATACGTTCAAACATTGCTTTTGTGAATAAGCTTTCCCAATTTATGGACCATCCTACAAACTTACACCTACATGCGACTAAGAGGGTATTGCGGTACTTGTTTGGAATTCATGACAAAGGAATTTTCTTTCGTTGAAACAACCAACTCTCGCTTCATGCCTTCTCCCATGCGGATTGGATGGGCAACTGTGATGATTTTATTTCAACAAGTGCCAACATACTCTATCTTAAATCACATCTGGTGCCTAGTCTTCGAAGAAACAGGAGACAGTTGTGCACTCTTCGACCAGAGCATCAGAATGTTGCTGATATTGCTGCATATTTGATTTGGGTATCGTCTTTACTTGAGGAGCCTGGTTTCCGATCAGATACTCAACCGGTTATCTATTTTGAGAATGTCGACGCAACATACTTGTGTGCTAATCCATATTTCACTCTAGGATGAAGACTGTTATGTTGACTAAGCTAGTCATACGATCTCTACTTCAGAAACATTCAGACAAGACATAACTTTCCTCAGGTCGTCTATCTTGCAGGGAATATATAGGATATATACATATTCTGAGTAGTTAGTATATTTTTAATATTGTTTAGAGTATATTAGATTGTGATTCTGTATAGATCATCCCCGTACTTATATACATTCGACCTATCTCGTGTACTACAGAATTAAGAGAATACATCATTCATCAATTACTCTATAAACACGAAACCATTAATAACTCAGTCTAAACTTGTATTATCTTAATTACCCTAGTATTATTATTTATCAAGTGATATGTTATTTTGGATCCAATTAAATTAATGAGAAATGTGCAAAATTTGTATGTTATAAAAAAATCAAATGACATATGAAAGTAAAATTTAGGGTGAACTAGAGCAATAACCATAGAAAAAATTATTATTTAAATTTTTGGGATTAGGGGTTTTTACAACAAAAAAAAACTCTATTTGTGAACAAAAAAATCAGGAATAAAATAGTAAAATCAATTTTAGTGGAGTTTAAAATTTTAATTAATGTGAGGTTTATGATTTTTTTTTTACATGAAAAACCTATTCTATTATTTAAATTTGAAGTGATGTAGGTAACCGGAATAGAACAATTTACAAATGTAAAATTTATGATTATTGATTGATATTCCCTAAAATTTTATACATACACCTGAAGTTTTGCAGTTAGTTTAAGTATTAACATGACAATATTAGCAGTCCTTGTTTACATATTTTGCAATTTGCATTTGTAAATGAACCGCATAATTGTTTACGAAAAAATTATGTACCACACAATCAAAAAACATATTCTAAAGGAATATTCGGTTCATGCTAACTATTTATCTCTTTTGTTTGTTTTTTTTGGTTTCAGACAAGCAAAAGGCTTGAGAAAAGTAAATGAAACTAGAGATAGAATTATAGAAGACTAAAGTAACTTTTGAGCCAAGATTTTTTCAAGCAGGCTTAGACCACAAAATTGGTGGTGGACTTTAGACTTGAATAGCTGTTTTTTTTTTGTTTTGTTAAGACTTGAATAGTTATTGCCAAAACTATTTTTTTTTTGTCATCGTAGCCTAATGGCAAATAGTTCCTCTCACTAGAGACAGGTGCAGGGTTCGAATCCTGGTTTCGTGAGATAGATGCAGAGGTGGTGCAACCACTAACCCACTTGCTCCTCTCATTGCCAAAACCTTTTATGCTTATGGTTTTGTAAATCACGTTGTCCAAAAGAACTACACAAGTTGGTTTTTAAAAACATGGATGGGATCACAGTTGAAAGCCAAAAATTTACGTTATTCTTTGTTTTGCTATGTGAATGTGACTTGTGTTCCTTTCATGAATTCCATTTACACACCATATTTACAGATTTTGTTCCAAAATACTTTCATATCTGTTTTTTTCAAAAATATGATTCAATGTTTGTTCTAAAAACTAACAGGATTTTGATTTTTCTTCACAAATCCAAAGATTTTAAAATCAGACTAATGGATTTCATAATCTAAACAAATGGATTTCATAATCAAACTGGTGGATTTTGAAAAGAGATGTATTTCAAACAAATAATTATTAATCTTTATAATAAAACTAGGTGGTGCCCACGAATTCGCGGGTGCAAGCAGGAGTGGATAAAATATTTTGTACAAAAAATTGAAGCGCACCCGATCCGATACTGAAGCTGAACTGAAATCGATAAAATATTTGTATGGATGCAAAACTTCAATACACGAAAAACGGGAACCGACCTCGGCACGAATTAAAATATTTCGAGCGCCCAAAAGTACCTAACATAAAATTATATACTTATATATAGTAGTTATTTTAGATTTAATATCCAAAATATCTAAAATACTCGAAAGTAACCCGGATTATCTGGTCAAAAAATTGGATTGTTGAGGTTTTTAGGTATATTTGGATTTTTTCTACATAATTTAAATAGGTATCAAACCTGCAAAGATATGAACCAATTGCAAATGGGAATGTCTAGATACCCGATTAGAGCTTAAACATCTGGTCCAAAAAACTCGTAATCCGAAGTAACTCGGCCGAATTCAAACGGATACTTGAACACTCGTTCGAACGTTCACCTTTAGATAAAGGTATTAAATGAAAGATTTAACTATAGTGTGATATTTTTTATGTGTACTTATCATAGTAAAATATATTTTTAATTATAATAATTTAAATGTGATTTTTTGTTATATATTTTCGAATATATTAAATTAAAAATGAAAATAGTTTGATTGCTTTGTTAGCAATTACTTAGTAAAGAAAAAATTTTCTAGATGAAAAAATCATTGTTAGGTCTCTCTATTAAATATACAAAATAGTTTCTAAAATGTTGAAATGTAAAGATTTAATATTTTACTCATTTTCTTCTCAAATTATTTTCTACTTCAATTGTCTTGTAGATCAAGTCAAAAAATCAATTTTGTGCGTCAAACATTTTATTCAGTAACAATAAAAATCGATATAAACATGCGAAAAAACAAAAATTGTAAGATTGAATTTCGAGCATGTAAGATTAATATTAGAGCATGTAAGATTGAATTTCGTGTAAATATGATGAAATGTAAGATTTCGAGTAGCATTTTACTTTCTATGTAAGAATCAATATGAATTAACGAATACCAAGAAAATTGTAAATGATATATAATGGATCTAAAAAGTTGATATAAATTAATGTATTTATAGTTTTTAATATGAAAAATTTTATGAACTTTAAACAAAGAATGATTTTTTAATTAAAAATATATTAACTTTCTATAAAGTTTTTATTGATTATAAATGGAAAATTCCATGATTATATTTATTTGTAACATTAAATATTTAATATTATATGATTTATAATTTTTAAAAAGTGATATATGACGATTTTTACTTAAAATACTTTATAATTCAAAATACATAATTTACTCAACCAACTCAATTAAAATTTTGTTTATAAATAGACTATAATTTAAAAAACTGATTAACATCATTCTCTTGTGAATTAATTCAAAAAATATGTTTATTTAAAACATGTCCAACATAAACTTTTAGTAAATAATTTTTGATCAAACTACCAATACAACAAATTAAAAGACAGCATTGACGCCAAACATGTAGGATTTAGACGTAAATTATCCAAACTATTAATTGCAACATGAAATAATTGAAATTTTTTTAATAAATACAAACTAATATGTGTATGGATGTCCATCTTACTTAGTTGGTACATATTTGAGCAGCACATCTTGTTTAAAATTCTAAAAATAAATAAAAAAATTTGGAAATTGAATTACATTTTTAAATTTAAAACATAAAATTTTCTAACATTTATCAGTTGAATATATTTCTAAGATATTTAAAATCATTAACAATAAATTTCAATTCACAAATTTGTTTAATTAATTTTGCAACAGCTCTTTCGATAAGAAAAAAATCGAAATTGATTTTTTAAAATTAATAGTTTGTTTACCTTTATTGATTTAAAGTAGTATTTCAACTATTTTTTAAAAAAAAACCATATGTATGTAGAATTCATTTGTGTCTTAGCTTAAAATAGCTAAGTACAATATATAATATTTTCGTATCCGCTGGCAAAATCTAATTTTCTTTTGTTTCTTTTATCAACAAACATATTTAACATTGAAAAGTTAAATATCATCAAAAATCTAGATATATATACAAACACAATAAAAATAAAACCATATAAATCATCAAAAAATAACACGGTAATAAAATTTTTTTTATATAAACGATATATACGTAAACATAGTTCTTACGCGTCCAATAAAAAAAATATTTAATGAGTAAAAATATATCAAAATGTAAGGGTTATAAAGAGACATAGCATTTAAATGATACTTAGTATCACCACCATTTTCCTGGTAATAATCATCGTCATAACTATCAAAATATTGTCGGAAAGATTAATGATGCATAAAAGGTTAATAGCTATCAAATATAATCACTTGTCTCCCTCTGATCCCTCAACTTGAACACCATCTTCTTCTTCTTTTGTCTTTAACCTTATATAAATATATCATCAAAATGATTTTTATTGGTTTATATAAAAAGAAAAAAACCACATGGAACAATTAAAATGCTTAGCATATGCTTATCTTCAAAGATTTTCAAACGAATGTAATTCTTGCAAATTTAAAAAGATTGTCATATAAACTTTGAGTTTATGGTAGCATTGTTAGAAAATAATCAAAAACTAATAAAAGGATGTTGTTATTGTATATAATCAAAAATTTATTTCATAGTTTCATTATTATGCAAATTAAACTCCTACTTCAAATTAAAGGGAAAAATATTATACAATCAATATAAATAACATTGTAAAAGAAAATAATATAAGAATATAAACTAAAACTAAATAATCAAAATAAAAATCAGAAAGAATATTATTGTATAATATATAAAAAATATATAGTTATAAATTGGGAGGAAAGTAGATGTTCCGGATTAATAGAATATCATGGTCTTTTATAGTGAGGTAGAAGAAAATTTAGGATTTCTAAAGAGAACTCTTTTTGCTTAGCTTGTTGCAAAATTTTTCCATAAAATAATATTATTTTTGGAAGCTTGTAAGAGAATTTTAATATAAAACAATTAATGTATTTTTTAAAACATTTTTTTGGAAAGATCGTAAATTTATGTTTTGAAAAGATTAACTTTTATGGTGCTACTTATTAGGGATTTTGTAATGTAAATCGTTAAAATTTATATTATATGTGATTAAATATTAATTTCTTATTAATAGGTTTATTCTTTTATTTTCTAAATAAATGTTTATTTCTATTGATGTGATTTAGTACATAATTTAAAATTTTCATATTATTATCATAAATTCCATAATAAAAAATAAATTATCAGATTCTCTTCTAACACATATAGTTAAAATGATTAAATAAAAATATGATTTAATACTTTTTCTATTATAAATTTCGAAACACAATAATTTCATAGTAATTGAAAATTGATAAAAGAAAATTTATAAGACTTTCAATAATTAAATACGTAGAGATAATATATGATTTCTTTTAATATTTTACTTTCTATGTATATCTATATCATTTATTTTAAGTACTATTTTACTATATATAATATTTTAAATGATTATTTATATTGAAATTTTCATTAAAAATTTAAACCATAAAAAAATTTATTTCAATAAATGTATACATTAAATATATATAATATATTTCATCGTTTTAAATAATAAATTTAGTTTTTTTGAAACATTATATTTTTACTTTACTGTAAATCATTTTCATTTTTTCTAACATGATCTATAATTGTTTTGGATTAAATATTTAATAATACGATTGCACATTATATGTTATTATCGACTTTATGACAGTTTCAATATTGAAAATTTTTTACATCAATTAATGTTAACGTCAATATCACATGTATATAGAAAGTTAATCAATTCTTGGTATATTGTCATTTGATCATAAATGAAAAGATTAAATTTAAAATTTAACTAGTCAAATTATATGGAAAATTATTATATTTTGGAATTTATGGTAATTCATAACTCCAATATATGTATATTAAAATAGAAAATACTATTATTTTATTGATGATTGAGATAATATTTTTTAATAATTATGAATATGTAAATTATAATAAAGATAAAACGTAAGAGCATAAATATAATTTTTAATATGTAAATTCCGAAAAATGTAAAATCTAAACATGTAATTATAATATTCCTAATATCTCGTCCAAAAAAAATTAAGAAAATTTTTACATAATTATCTTATTTATTATTTATATTATTAATTTAGTCACAATATGGACACGGATGTGGTTCAATCTTTAAGGACAATTTGAGTGTTGCGTCCTCAGAAATAGCATTGGTACAACATCCAGAATCAATGACGAAGTGGCACAATTTTCCAGCAATTGTACAAGTAGATTGAAACAGGTTTGTACGTAGCCAAGATTCGGGTTGATTTGGGAGCAAGACAACTTCGGCATAACACCAAAAAAATTCCTTCTCAAACGCCTCATCATGTTCTTGTGTTTCACCATCTCCGTCCGTAAAGCCCACAAGGTCGGCCGATGTTTTTTTGGGCAAGAGGTTTGACAACCTGGTTCACCACAAGTGAAACATCGTAAGGCATTCGTCCATGGTGGTGATCGAGCAGAAGTTTGAAGATCAGTAGCGACATTGTCTTTTTGTGGTGGTGTCTCCGTAACATCATGGAGTGAGTTCTGTTGACGTTGGCGATAATTCAAAGAGGAATTAGAGAAAGTGGTAGTTCTTTTTTGAGACTCCAACGTTAGAGCTCGTTGATGAGCTTCCGATACAGAGACGGGATCAAATTGATTTAATATATTCTAGAATGGAACTCGTAATCCTGTGATGAAACGTGTGACGAGCTGATCCTCCGAGTCATGGAGGTTGATATACGGGTTAACATCTGATAGAACTTCGTAGCATACTCATCTACCGATTGAGTACCTTGACGAAGATTGAGAAATTTTTGGAAGAGGAGACGCTGGAAATTGTATAGTAGAAATTTTTTTTTCAAGTGCTTTTTAAGCTTATCCCAGGAGGCTACTTTCTCCTTGCCATGTCGTGTGCGAGTAAGCTTGAGCTGGTGCCACCATGCTGCGGCTTGTCCATGGAATCTTGTGGAGACTAGCGAGACTCGTTTGTCTTCAGGGACACTTCTAAACTCTAGGAACTCATCAACAACAACCATCCAGTCAAGGAATCCTCAGGCTGTGAGCTGCCATGAAATTCCGGTATATTGACCTTGAAGCTAGCATCCCACCGTGGATTATTATTGAGCGTATTGTCATCCACACAGACTTGCAGTCGTCTCGAATTGGCCATGTTTGCTCTAGCATCGAGATATTCTACTTGCTCCGGATCACTATCGTTGTGTGGTTGAGCAAAAAGAGCAGCTTAATTGATCACAGGCGGATTTGTATGGGGTAAAGCGGTAGTATTGATTGTGAGAACAGCCTAAACTCCCTGTTGATTGCCCTGTTGGATTCCTTCTTGTATTGTTTCCAGCAGAGTTTGTCGCAAAGATTCGCGAAAGTCAAGAAAAATTTGGCAAAATTCTTGAGCTTCAGACTGTTTTTCAGCTTTTTTATCGGATTGTTTTGGAGCCATCAGACACAAGATCGTAAGAAATCCGAAAACTAATTTGAAAATCCAAGTATCTGATACCAACTGACGTAGGACACGGAAGCGTACTTAACAAGTTAGGGTTCTTAAAGCTCAAGAAACTTTGAAAAACGTGACTCGGGTGCAGTTTTGTGACGGAAAAAGTCGAGTAACGGTGATAGTTCTCCTCTCTCGGCTAATAATAGTTCGCCGGTTTTAAAAGCTGTTTATTGAAATCAAAATTAAGATCCCTTTATAATGACCTAAAGAAATCTTTATATAGACTGTCATTAAAAGCTTCTCCTAATTGAATTATGAATTCTAAACACTGAAGGAAACATAAAACACAATTAAAAGAAAAGTCCAACACTTAACTAAGTCCAAATCCTAATGTGAATAGGTAATGCTCCATCAATCCATACATTCATTTTTTAGCTAATCATGCATGAAACTAACTTCAATATAGTAGAAACGTAACTTTTTCCAAACTATATAAAATATGTAAGGGTCAGTTATAAGATTTCACTATTTCAGGATGTAATTTAGTTCACTGTTAAAGAAAAGGAACATGTGTTACTATGTATGTATGGAAAATGCAAACTGTTGGTTAAGGTGAATTTAAATTAGTATATATGTGCTATTACAATTTTACAAACCTTCTCGTAGAATAAGTGAGCAGGAAAGCCACGGTACGATATATCTTAAAAACATGATTTCTATTTTTATGTTCTATTTATATCATATTTTGAAGCTTATATCATTCACACAATTAAATATAAGAAAAATTAACACGAAAAGTCTCAATCATTTTTCTATATATTTCTCACTAAGAAAACCACATCCAAAGTTTATTAGATTTTTTTATTGGTTGTAAGAATAGGTGCGTGAACACCAGAACTTGATCCAACGGTTTGAACAAGAACAATACATAAAAAAAAAAACTAAAAGAGGAAAAGAAAAACACAAAAGATTCTTTGTAACCGCAAAGGAGGAATGTTTGAAGTGTTATTGTTAGTACCTTAACCAGTATTTCTCATGCCTGCAGCAATACCATTGATTGTGATAAGCAAAGCATCCCTAAGCTTATTGTTATCTTCATCGCGTCTTAGCCTCTTAAGGACTTCAACTTGTAACATGTTCATTGCATTAAGATAAGGAAGTCTACTCTCTATGAGTTTCTTTAAACTCTTGCTGCTCTCCAACAGTTTCTCGCGCCCGGTTATCGCAAGAACATATTTCTCAGTAGTCATCAATTCTTCCCTCAACATGTCACCAAGTCCTCTTCTATTCTCAGACACAAGTTGTTCATCATAATGTTTGGTAATGGGAATGTCTGCTTTAGCTAACACCATCTCTATAAGGTCAATGGTAGACTGAAAAAATGGCCACTCTTTATACATTTCTTGAATATCATCCGCGTGACCCTTCTCAGATACTCCTTTTAAGCCAGCTCCTACACCAAGCCAAGCTGGAAGAACAAACCTTGTTTGTGTCCAAGCGAAAACCCAAGGGATCGCTCGGAGATGTCCTATTCCACTAGAGCTCTTTCTTCGAGCTGGTCTACTTCCTATGTTGAGGTAACCAAGCTCGGCTTGTGGTGTTGCCTCATGGAAGTATGAGATAAACTCTGGGTTCTCATAGACTGTGCTTCTGTAGTTTTCGCAACTGATTTTCGAAATTTCTTCCATTAGGCTTCGCCATTTTTCCTCTCTAGGCGGCTGAGGAGGCTTCAAGGTAGCAAGTAGAACAGCTGTTGTGTATATCTCTAGTTGTCTAACAGCCGTTTGTGGTATCCCAAACTTTGCTTGAACCATCTCACCTTGCTCAGTCGAACGAAGAGTTCCCTGCTCAAACCAATACAATCATTACAAATCGAGAAAAAGACAAGCAATAAATAGACATTTAGTCTAGTTGTTTGTTGTGTCATCACTTGAGTTTAAAACTAGTACATGTCTCTTATATATTAGTTAGGATCTTTTTCGACTTCGGATGTGAGATATTAGGGGGAAAAAGCAAGAGATGGAAGCTAACCATAACAGAGCCCGGTGGTTGGGATTGTATGGCAAGGTAGGTCGGGCCGCCACCACGACCAATACTTCCTCCTCGTCCATGGAACAAAGTGACTTTGATGCCAAATTCATTACAAGCAGCAACAACATCTTCTTGAGCTTTGTAGAGTTCCCATGCCGCAGTAAAGCGTCCAGCATCTTTTCCTGAATCAGAGTATCCAACCATAACCTGCACCAAAATATAGTTACAAGCTCTTTAGAGACGTTAATATAGAAAGATAGATAAACAAATGTTTGAATCTTATGGTGTTTAATGTACTTCTTGGTGACCACCATGGTTCTTTTGGATATGTTCTCTATACCAATCGATTGAAAGCAATTTTCTTATCACAGAACCAGCAGCTCTTAGATCCTTCACTGTTTCGAAAAGGGGAACCACTCTAAGCCTACAAAGCAATGAAAAGTCGAATGATTTATGCAAATTATTATAAGTGTTGCTATAAATACGTATGAAAAGTATGTGATATTTTGGGGTTAGATATTTTAAAACTCACGTTCCACCAGGACATGGTTTTCCATGTTCACTAGTGACAGCAAGTCTAGTATCTTTTTGAAGAAGCTCCACGGCGAGGACATCACTTGCCTACAAGTTAGCAACAAACCAATGTCATTGTTTCTGCAACTTCTAGCTACATTTTGACTCTAGAGAAATAAAAGCAAACCATACATTTGAAGCCATAGAAATCACATAAGCTCCAAGTGATTCACTTCCAAACTCAGCCGCAACTCGGAATGTGTCCAATACTTCTTTGACTTCAGGACCAACCTGCAAAGATTAAGAGACCAAAATGCTTGAATGCACCACTTGAACATGATTAAAAAAGACAGGCCTGGACATGCATTGCTAACCTCAATAGTCATGGGAACAAGGGGTCGTTTCCCTTTAAGCTCTTTAGTCAAAAAGTCTAGCTTTTTATCTTCATCCCATTCACTATAAGTACCAAGATCTAAGTATGTTGTAATTGCATTCAAAGCGTCAGCATGCCTTCCGGACTCCTGGTAAATGGAATGATGTATTATAAGAGTCAAATAACTAAGAAAAAAGAACGAAAACATTAGGAGCAGAACAAAAGTTTTCACCTGGCGTAAATCAAGTTTCACCAAAACCATGCCAAAGGTAGAAACTCTCCGGATCAAATCAGCAAGTTTTCCATCAGATAGGACACCAGCACCAGATGATTGCTTATGAAAAAAAATGATCAATGATATTAAAAGTCAGAACATTGATTTCCACTGAAAAAAAACGCGTTTTTCAAATGGAAATTAAGATTGTTACCAGAGATTCATAACAGAGGAGAAGTGGCTCCAGAAGCTGATCTGTTGTTTCATATGATACCAATGGGTCATATTCACAAGGAAGACCCTCAAGTAAAAGCTCAAGAAGCTTTCTTGTCTTCACAAGCTATAAAAAAAAATCACCAAATCATATAAAACTTAAAGAGATTCATTTACAAGTAGCTAGCTTAAAATGCAAACAAGATGCTAAATTTGAATCTTTGTACTATCTTGATTAAAAAATATATTAGGATATGGCACCTTTTCCTTAACTTCTCCAAGAACAATACGATAAGGAGCCATTCCGGCTCGTTTTAAAGGTGGTGGTTCAAGTAGCTTTTGAAAACTTGCCCTCCCAATCTGAGATTCTGCAAACAGTTTTCTCTGTAAGAGACGCTGAGAGGTAGATGAGAAAGAACCTTTGGAGTTCAAACTATCAGAGGTTTCCTTCGATTCGGCAAAGCCTTGTCCATTCTGCTTGTGTGTAATAAAATAACCAAAGAGAGAAATATCAAAAAGACTTCAAGAATGGGGAAACTCATCATAAGTCTATGTTTGCTTGCTGACCGCCAGCAACAACAATTAGTGGAAGCGGTCAGCACTATTTTTTGTTTGTTTAGAGCGGTTAGAAATTCAAAGCGCCATAGCGGCCAGCAAATGAACATTTCATGTGTTTAATGGTTTTGCTTTCTTTTTTTACCTGAATATTGGGTGGCATAAAATCAGTCGTTGTAGTAATTTCAAATTTGGGATGTTGTGAATCACCAAATTCTGCAAATGATAATGAGATTTTAAAAAAATGGGGGTGTTGGAATTTATATATGTATCAATGAGAAAATATAAGAAATATTTTTTACCAATGCAAGAAGGAAGGTGAGCTCTAGCTGGAAGCTGTGTTGGTAAAGATGAACTTTGTTGGTTTGAGAAATTTGATTGGTCTTTTTCAAAACTTTCTGAAGGGAGAAAAAAAACATCAACTTTTTTAAAGGTTTTATATAATGAAAGATGTAAAGATTCAATAGAAAACTGATAGAATTTCAAAACCTTTTTCAAGAATTTCATCAGCTAATCTTGAAAACCTATCACTACATCGATCCGTAGAGAGTTCAAATCTTAAGCTATCAACCTCTCTTATGTATAGATCAATAGCCATCCACCTAGACAACAGAGATACTTCTTTGGTAACCTGAAAACATGATATCAAAACATTCAAGTGTGTGTTAAGTAAGGAATATATATGTCAAACCAATTATGTTATTGTAATGCTACTGTAGTATAGATTCGTTATTCTCTATGCCTATGGTATGATGATTCTTAAAAAATGGTTTTGAGTCCGAAGTCCATAAAACATAAAATTAGTCATTGTAAAAGTAACCTTTGCTGTGACATTTGGGTTTCCATCTCGATCACCTCCCATCCAAGAACCAAATTTAATAGGAGTGCATGTTAATGGAAGTGGCTTTCCTGTGAACTACACCCAAAAAATACATACAAAATAACAATATTATTCTAAATTTTCAAATATATGCTAAAAGTCTAAGTATAAAATAATATACCTTCTTCAAGGAATTGCTCACACGACGTAAGTAATGTGGTACAGCTTTCCAAAGGGATTGCTCAACAATGTTCAAACCTTAATTATGAATCAAAAGGCAAAAAGAGAGTATATATATATCAACTAAACATATTCAGACATTGGGAAAATTTTGATTTAGGATACCGGCTCTAGCTTCATCCACTGGAGTAGGTTTTTGACGTCTAAGCTCATCGGTCTGCCACAATGAAGTTATCTCCCTAACCTTTCGATCATAACTAGTTTTTATTAGTTCATTTTGTTACTTAAGCTGAGATGTTATATGGAAGATATCGAGGCGGAAAGTACCAAGTCTTCAAGGAGAGTTTCTCGGTCCTCATGGCCAAGGTCTGGTCTACTATTGTACTCTAAAAGATGCTGAAAGAAGTGAGGTATTATAAGTACTAAAGATAAAAGAGGCATATATAGTAGTAGTAGTAGTAGTATATGTTGACTTCATATATTAGAAACTTACAGCAATTCTAACATGCTTGTATTGTAAGGTTCGGCGATTAATTTGAGTAGGATGAGCAGTAAGAACGATTTCGACCTCCTGCTTGCAAACCGTTTTGTAAAGATCGTCTGGGGAGATTCCACTTTGCAATAGTTGGTTGAATATATCATCACAAGATTTTGAAAGTTGTGTAACGTTTGTGAGTTTATGCATTCTGGATAGTAAGAAAAGGAAGAAGATATGTATGTTATTTAACCAAAAATCTCAAAATAATCTATCAGTTATTATGCAATGTTAAAAGAATATATATAATATGATGACCTGTGATGAGTGTCAGCAATGCCCATCAAGTTAAGACAATGAGTGAATGTTCGAGCCAATATCAAAGCTTCCTCTAGTGGCATTTTTGATATCTCACAAGTCAATTGCTTCTCCAAAAGGTTTGCGGTATCCTCGATCCCAGCCAAACGCAAATTTAACGCACTCTGAAACGTTTTGAAACCACAAAACAAAAGGGAATAGTTGAATGATTACAAAACACTAAAATCTCATTTTGAAAACTATTGACTAATGAATAATATATATGTGAAGTTTAATTTGGGATACTACGTTTAACTTTATATAATAAAATAGCAAAGTTATTTTGCAAAAATATGAAGAAAAAAAGAATATATATTGAAAAAGAAAAAAAACCTGAGCAAGGATTCGAATGCGTTCGATTTTCTCCATGAAGGAGCTTCCAACTTCTCTTTGCAGCACATCGTTGAAGAGACTGCCGAGCAACTTGCAGTCATCTTCGAAGCTTTGGAACGAGATTTCCTCTGCGATATCGTCTGTAGTGTCCGTCATTTTATCGACGATTAGAAAGGAATGAGAGTGTAGTGATCAAAGTTAAGTATGACCGACGACAGATTTATTGGTTTGGTTAGCTATGTGACTTTACTAATTTTGTTACACCCATTGATGCAACCACATGATGACAAGTGGTGGTCAATGCAGCAAATTATGGTGTTATTGAATTGAATTTGTGGTGCTTCTTCCTTCATTTTTCCGTTAAAATCTAGCGCCTATTCTTTTTCCTTCACAAAACTTCAATAGCAAAAAAAACAACAAATATGTGTCATCTAAAGAACAGAACATAACCTCGATACTATATAGAAAACGAATAACCAATTTTTATAAAAGTACAATAACTTCTGAGTTTATTTTTGGCTATTTCACTACTTTCTCATGTTTGTGTTTCTCATTTGAATGTTTGGATGTCACATATTTATTCGTCTGAATAAAATTAATCACATGAGTTGGATGCACATCGAAGTTGGACTACATCAACCATGGAAAAAAACAAATATTTTGAATGCTTTTAAAACTAAAGTATAGATGTACGAAATACATCCAAAATTATTAAGTGTGCTAAACAACACTATCAAAATTATAATTAACACCAAACTTCCCTAAAACTTAAAAAAAAAAAAAGACATTAAGTTCTTCAGTCGATGATTGTAATTAACTTGTCTTGTTGTTTTGATGGTGAATGTGAATGGAATCACCCAAAAGATGTTATTCTTTCCTGAACATCTCCAATGTCATACTACAAAATTTTCTTTAAAATAGAATGACTTCAAAATGGAGTGTGTTATATTAACGTGACCAACAAGTCAAAGGAAGAAGAGGAGAAATAGAGTTCAAAATAGAGCAAGGGCAAGAGAATTTTGCTACAATCTGGATCTGAAGCTCACACGATCATCTCTCACTCACGTACAGAAAATGACATACTACAACGACCACTGTAAGCTCACACGACAAAATGGACAAAATGAAGGATAAGTCCAAAACCAATCATAAAGAAAACATGAGAAATAATACAAGGAATCAAATCTCTCCTCTCACGATGCATAACAGATTTGATGTTTTGGATCAAGAGCCTCCACAAGATTGAAACACTTGTCATCAGATTAAGACCTCACATTTTGTATAAGAGTGACATTGCGTTTTGTATCTTGAATGTAAGAAAGAGAGTATAAATGAAAATGAAACTTTATCTCTCTCACTGAGAATCTCTTAGCATTTTCATGCTATCGGAGCACATGGGCAGATCCATGGAGCTTTACTCTTATCCTCCTCTTAATATTACAAATTGTGTTACTGTAAAACTAACAGAACGCAACTACATCCCATGGAAGTCCCAGTTTGAGTCTTTCCTCTCTGGACAAGACCTACTTAGCTTTGTTAATGGAGCCTTTCCTCAACCTCCATCCACCATCTCTGTTCCTGGTATAGATGGAAGATCTAACACAACTCCAAATCCTGATCTTGCATCATGGGTCAGATCTGATCAAGTAGTCATGTCATGGCTTCAAGGATCCCTTTCAGAAGACATAATGAGCGTGATAGTTGGATCTCAAACATCTTATGAGGTATGGACTAATCTGGCTAAATACTTTAATAGAGTACCCTCTTCTCGATTGTTTGAACTATAAAGAAGGCTTCAAACAGTCTTAAAACAGAACAAGTCTATAGACGACTATCTTAGAGATGTTAAAGGTATTTGTGACCAACTAGCCTGTATTGGAAGTCCTGTTACAGAAAAGATGAAGATTTTCTCTGCAATACATGGTTTTGGAAAAGAGTATGAGCTTGTTATCACTGCAATAGAAAGTTCAATGGATATTCATCCTGGTCCAACATATGAAGATGTGGTTTTTAGGCTGAAAGGTTATGATGACAAACTCAAGAACTATTCTGAAGTCTCAGAAGTAACACCTCACTTGGCCTTTCATACAAATATTTATGGTAATGAAGGCTATAGTAACAGAGGCAGAGGTTTCTATAATAATTGGTTTGGAAGAGGAAATAGAGGTCGTAGATCCTTTACCACACGAGGCATAGGGTTTCACCAACAATTTGTCTCCAACTCCAGGTCCTCTACTTCCTCAAACTCTTCAAAAAATTATGGAAGGCCAACCTGTCAGATCTGTAGCAAGGTTGGACACTCAGCCTTGCAATGCTGGTACAAATTTGATAATAGCTATCAAGCTGAAGATGTGACAAAGGATTTAGCTGCTATGAGAATTACTGAAATCACAGATAACTCAGGGCAGGATTGGTACCCTGATACAGGAGCTACTGCACATGTTACTAACTCCACCAAAATGCTACAACAATCTCAACCTTACTATGGCTTAGACACTGTGATGGTTGGAGATGGTAACTTCCTTCCAATAACACATGTTGGATCTACTGATATTGCTTCCACATTGCTAAATCTCTTTTGTTTGTCTCAAAAATAACAAAAGACTATCCATGTAAGTTCACATTTGATGTTGATAATGTCGTTGTAAAGGACAAACAAACAAGAAAAGTTCTGCTGCTAGGAAGCAATCATGAAGGTCTTCACTGCCTAGAGAATAACAAACACCAAGATTTCTTCTCTGACAGACAAATTGCTACCAGTGAGGATATCTGGCACAAAAGGCTTGGTCATCCAAATGATCATATTCTCTAACTCCTATCTCAAAATAAAGCAGTTCAAGTGAGCAAAAGAGCCAAGTCAGTATGTGATGCTTGTAGACTTGGAAAGAGCTCAAGGTTGCCTTTTCCTTCTTCTAGTTTTGTTGCTATTAAACCTTTGCAAAGGATCCACTGTGACCTATCGGGTCCAGCTCCAATAACTTATGTTCAAGGCTTTAAGTTTTATGTAATCTTTATTGACAATTACTCAAGATTTACATGGTTCTTTCCCTTGAAATAGAAATCAGAATTTTATGAAGTTTCATCTCTTTTCAGAAGCTTGTTGAAAATTAGTTTCAGTCTCATATTGGTGTGTTTCAGTGTGATGATGGTGTTGAGCTTACAAGTTCGAAGTTCCTCACACATCTTAAGAATTCTGGTATTCAACAATACATCTCATGCCCTTATACACCACAACAAAATGGTTTGGCTGAAAGGAAACATACACATATCACTGAATTGGGTCTTATAATGCTCTTTCAAAGCAAGCTACCTCACAAGTTTTGGGTAGAGTCATTATTCACTGCAAGTTTTGTGGGAAACCTCCTTCCTTCATCTGTCCTAGACAATCATTGCAGTCCATATCAAGTTATGTTTGGAAAACCACCAGACTACAGCTCACTTAGAACCTTTGGCTGCTCATGTTATCCAACTCTCATAGATTATAAGGTACATAATTTTGATCTTAAATCATTAACTTGTGTTTTCCTTGGCTATGCAGAGAAATACAAGGGGTATATATGTCTATATCCACCAATTGGATGGGTGTACATCAGCCGTCATATAATGTTTGATGAAATGAGATTCCCTTACTCTGATATATACTCACACCTTCAAACACCAGGCAACACACCTATGCTCCAAGCCTGGCAGAAGAGCTTTACACCACAAGAAAAAGATTCAGAACATTGTAATAAAGAATCTTCTCCCTCACAACCAGACCACCTCATCCCACTGCAAGTGTCTACCGTAAATACTGAGAGGAGTATTGGGTGTACGACAAGCTTGGATCTTGTTCCTATAGACAACAACTCCTCTTCTGTATCTAACAGGATAGACACTAGCATACAGAATACCATTCCCACTTACCAGCCTAATCCAACACCAATATCTATCCAAAACTTTCCTGTTTCCCAATTACCTAGACCTGAAACAAACCACTAATCTCTTGAGTCTGTCTCAAACAGCTCTCTGGCATCTTCTCAAAACTCTCAGCCAAGTGAGTCAGCAAAATCCTCCACTCCTAATCTAAGTCAAAGTCTTCAACCAACACATCCTATGATCACCAGAGCTAAAGTTAGTTTATTCAAGCCAACACAAAGATATGTTCTGCTCACACATAAGGTCACATATCCTAAGCCACAAACTATTACAGCTGCTCTAAAAGATCCTAGATGGACTGCAACAATGACAGAAGAAATGGGAAATTTTGCTGAGACAAGAACATGGACCTTAGTTCCCTATCATCCAAGCATGAATATGTTAGGCTGAAAATGGGTGTTTAGGACTAAGCTAAATTTTGATGGTACTTTGGATAAATTCAAGGCCATAATTGTTGCAAAAGGATTCAATCAAGAAGAGGGAATAGACTACCTGGAGACTTACAGTCCTGTAGTTAGAACAACAACAATCATAACAGTCTTGCATCTAGCAACAATGTGTCAATAGGATGTGAAGCAAATGGATGTGAGAAATGCATTTCTCCATTGTGATTTGTCAGAAGAAGTTTACATGGTTCAACCAGCTGGATTTGTGGATAAAGCTTATCCTACTCATGTCTGCAAACTTCACAAGTCACTTTATGGCTTAAAACAGTCTCCTAGAGCCTGGTATGACAAGTTTTGTAATTTTCTTCTGGAATTTGGATTCATATGCAACATCCATGATCCCTCTTTGTTCATTTGCATACGAAACAAAGACATCATAATCCTACTTCTATATGTGGATGATATGATGATTACAGGAAATAACTCTTCCTTACTGAGCCAGCTTCTCATTCAACTAAACAAAGAGTTTATAATGAAAGATATGGGCCGCTTACACTATTTTTTGGGAATGCAAGCTCAATATCATGAAGATGGCTTGTTCATGTCTCAAAAAAAGTATGCAGAGGATCTCTTGACAATAGCTGCAATGAGTAATTGTTCTCCAGTAGCAACTCCCCTTCCTTTACGGCCAGATAAAGAACATGCTCAGTCAGAATTGTTCCCTAATCCAAAATACTTCATAAGCTTGGCTGGTAAGCTCCATTATCTAACTCTTACCAAGCCTGATCTCCAATATTATGTGAATTATGTCTGCCAACAAATGCATTCTCCAACTGTCTCAAACTTTCATCTCTTGAAAAGAATGCTGAGATACATTAAATGAACTATCACTATGGGCATCTCCTTTAGCAACAACACAAACAGTGTGCTCAGAGCCTATAGTGATAGTGATTGGGCTGGTTGTAAGATCACAAGGAGATCAACTGGAGATTATTGCACTTTTCTTGGACAAAATCTTATCTCCTGGTCTTCTAAGAAACAAGACACTATGTCTAAGAGCTCTATTGAAGCAGAATACAGGTCAATGTCTGAAACAGCTTCTGAGATCACTTGGTTAAGTAATGTTCTTAGAGAATTGGGAGTTCTTATGCCTTCCACACCAGAGTTATATTGTGATAACCTCTTAGCAGTGTATCTCACAGCTAATCCAGCATATCACAAGAGGACAAAGCATTTTGAGACTCACTTGCATTATGATAGAGAAAGAGTGGCTATCAAGTCTCTTCTGGTACGTCACATTCCCTCTCATCTTCAGTTGGCTGACATATTTACAAAATCGCTTCATGCTGCTATCTTTTGTTCTCTGAGATACAAACTTGGTGTTGATGTCCCACCCACACTAAGTTTGAGGGGAGGGGATATTAACGTGACCAACAAATCAAAGGAAGAAGAGGAGAAACAGAGTTCAAAACAGAGCAAGGACAAGAGCATTTTGCTACATTCTGGACCTGAAACTCACACGATCATCTCTCACTCACGTGCAGAAAAGGACATGCTACAACAACCACACACAGTTGTGAGCTCACACGACAAATGGATAAAATGAAGGATAAGTCCAAAACCAATCATAAAGAAAGCATGAGCAATAGTACAAGGAATCACATCTCTCCTCTCACGATGCATAACAGATTTGATGTTTTGGATCAAGAGCCTCCACAAGATTGAAACACTTGTCATGAGATTAAGACCTCACATTTTGTATAAAAGTGACATTGTGTTTTGTATCTTGAATGTAAGAGGGAGTATCAATGAAAATGAAACTTTATCTCTCTCATTGAGAATCTCTCAGCATTTTCATGTTTATAATGTATTACTCCAAAATAGAGCAACCAGTAAAATTTCTTTAAATATGGAGTTAGAGTAATGTCTATGTTTATATAATTTTGAAATTCAAAATGGCGTAAATTTTACTATAAACTCCTGTGTTCATTGTCATGTATTACGGAGAATATTAAAAAACGATGTAGTTAGATGAAAATGCTACTTTGAGAAAGAATAATAAAAACAATATAATAACATCTGCTCAAAAAGAAAACAACATAAGATAATGTTTTGTTGTAGAATATGGTTCACCTTGTTAAGATTTAGGGAAACTGAATCATCTTATTAATCAATATAAGGTGCCCTTATATAGAGAGGTACAATATCCAAAACCAATTAGGAAAATACACAAGATAAATACAAGTAACTTGGTCACTAAGTTAAGTCTCTCTTGGACCCTAAGAACATATATGGGTCACGCCTAAGGTAAATGGGCATTCGGTTATGGCAGCCACCAAATGGTTCATAACACTCCTCCTTGGATGTCATAACCGTATATGAGATCGTAATACGCTTTGGATAATGCCTCAGTAAAACCCTACCAGGAAAAATCCAATGGAAAAAAACCATGGTGAAGGAAAAAGAGTACAACACGTATTACTCCCCCTGTTTTGTACTTCACTGGATGTCCTTCACTCGACACATCCCAATCTGATGCGTAAGCTTTCTGAATGTTGATGCTGGAAGTGCCTTGGTGAATAGGTCTGCTAAGTTGTCACTTGAGCGAACCTGTAGTACTTGGACCTAGCCATTTTTCTGCAACTCGTGTGTGAAGAAGAACTTTGGCAGTATGTGTTTCGTCCTGTCTCCTTTGATATATTCGTCTTTAAGTTGAGCTATGCATGCAACATTGTCCTTGTACAAGATAGTAGGCGCCACCTTCTCTTTTGAAATCCCACAATCAGCTCTGATATGTTGGGTCATGGACCGCAACCAAACACACTCACGGCTGGC